>WAAD01027139.1:121964-177430 GCA_013389945.1 Fregata magnificens | reverse complement strand
GGGCGGGGGTCTGATACGGCACCGCCGGGAAACGGACCCCCGTAGCCTCGAGGAACGCGCGACTTGCTCCCCTCGGTACGCGCTGCTGGGCGGCGATCCACCAAACCTCGGCACTACCCTCTTCCCTTGGCGTTAGCCGTGATACACGACAACCTGGACGTGCCTTTGAGGTCAAAAGAGCTGCCACGCGCGCGTAGCGACAGTCGTCTCCTAGTTTATTGACCCTGTCTCCACTACGCAAAGCTAAACGCTACAGACACCCTGTTTTACTTGTGGTTTTGTGGTCGCAACCCGCACACCGCTTTTACGATCTGTCCTCAGCTCTCAGTGGCTTCTGCCGCCCCGGGCCACGCTCCGGGCTGACAAAAATCAGCCGTGACCTCAGGGCTGAAATCTCCAGCTATCAGCACGGCTCCTCTGGCTTACACCAGATGCCCATCACCGTGGCATCGGACCACCTATTCACCAGCCCTCCCAGTTACGCTCCCCACTCCACAGAGTGCAGTGTTGAGGCTGTGGCTTTGGCAGCGAGGTTGCCAGACCCGCATCCCGCCGCAGGGACAGAGCTGCCAGGACGTAACTTTGCTGCCAGGTTATTAATAACAGGTCAGCGGACGGCCTGGCGTCAAGGAACCAGCATCCCATGCATGTTCACATCAGCTCTGTTGGACTTACTCTGTCTCTTTCCCTCCTTTCTTTCACTCAGTGAATTTGACATTACGCAGATCTTGATGCAAATTTGCTCTAGTCCTGAGGCCAGAGTGCTTCACGCTGCACCCCAGAACTGCTTGCAGGGGCTGAACTGCCTCACCTAACAGGGCCCCGACCAGACCCCAGCCACCAGCACGCCCTCTCATACTGCATGTTCAACGAGAAAATGGGGTCTGAGCCCCTTATCTGGGGCACTCAACCTCAGTCCAGAAGCTCTGATAAACTGCCGATGCCGTCTCTCCCCTTAAAACAGCCTCTCCTCAAATCACCCCCTGAAGGGAAAGCCAGACAAGTAGCAAGCCCCAGTTGCAGACAGCAGCCAGACCCCTTTGTGGGGGAAAGATTTAACACAGCAGTTTAAAAGCACAGAGGTGACCCTGCTAAGGAAATGTCCTGGTTGGATTTATTTTAATTAAATTGCCTGGGAGAACACATCCATTTCTGACACCATCTGGGGCTTTTTACTTCTGAGAAACTGAAAACTCAAATAGTAATCTTTTTTTTGTCCGCCAGGGAATTCTGGCTTGGGTTGCATTATTTTTTGGCAAGAAAAGTGTTGATACCCTTGAAAGCTTTCACCTTCCTAAAAAAACAACAACAACCAACCACAAAAAACAATCAAAACCAACCAGCCCTTCCTTGGATGAAAATAAAATGTCCTGACCAGCTCGACTGCCCTCCTGCCTGTGCAAGTGCCTGGCGTGCCCGCAGCCACGCACACCAACGCGGGTCCCGAGGGGGAACCCCCCCTCCGCTTGCACGGGGGCTCCCATGGCAGCCGCAGTCATTTCAACAGCCCCGACCGCCCCGAGCTCCCCAGAGCCCACAGAATGCACCTGACTGATAGAAGGCAGCATTACCTCTGCTGCTGGCGTGCCGGGAGAGAGGCTGGAGGCTGTGGTCAGTCACCGTGGCCCAGTCAGGTGATAACCATGTGGGATGCGGCGTGGGGCCCCTACCTGCTGCATGCAGCTGCATAGTCCCTGGCAGTGGTGCAGGCAGGAGGCAGGCAGCACCCATGCACCACCGCGCCACCTGGGCACTCCAGAGCCCTCCGGGAGGTGCTGGCAGCTGCCTGCACTGCTGGCCATACGTCCCCTGGGATACCCACAGCCTCTCAGCACTGCACCGTGGCCCCACGAGCGAAGAAAAACCCAGCAGCAAATGGCTCCAAGCGTGGCCTGGGAAGAGGTCTGCTCCAAAAGCTTCCCCTGCAGCTTGGCAGCTCCACAGGGGAACATGGGTCCTGCTCTGGCCCCTCTGCTTTCCCCTGCCAACTGCTGCTGGGAGAACCTGGCCGTGCCTGGAGGGGAGCACGTGGGGGCTCTCAGGCTGGAGCACAGAAGCCCAGAGCTCTGACTCAGCTTGTGGCAGGCAGGTGGAAGAGATGATTCTCCACCTTGCAGCAGAGGACAAGCCCTGCCTCTGCACAGCCCTGCCTGTCAAATGGGGCAGCAGCAACCGCCGTGCAAGGCTGTGTGGCACCCGAGCACTGCGGTCCCCTGCGCAGCACCCGTGTGCGGAGGCGGCATGCCCAAGGGCTGGGCTTTGGCATGGGCAGCCTTCCTGAGGGCTCGGCCCTTTTGTTTCTGTGCCTGTGGTTTCAAAAGAATTTTCTGCAGCCATTTTCCAAGTGGTGCATTTAGAAATGCTGCCCTTCCCAGCCTAGGCAAAAATCCCAGTGTGCCTGCAGATGCTGAAACACTGCAGCTTATAGACGCACTTCAACTCAGACCTCCTGAAGCAGATTGGGGGGCTGCCTGACACCCACCCACACTGCAAAGCTGGGATGCTGCATCCAGCCTTCAGTGATTTATCTCAGAAATACGCTTTCATGAGGCCTCACTGAGCCAAGGACCTCTGCCAAGTGACAGGAATTCAGTATTTCCTAAGAAGTCTGTCCTGTCAGTGCAGGGATCTGAACTAAAGGGGTGAACACAAACGTAACACCACCACCACCACCCCCCGTCAGCGGCTCTCTCCTCACCAGGCTGCCCTGGCACCGGGCAAGGGAGCCAAGGCTCCAGCAACACGCACACATCAGCAAACGGGTATCACAAACGCTGGGCAGAGCTGATGGACGCTGCGTCGGATGCTAAGCAAGCTGGGGGACATGCAGCAGGTAACGCGCCAGCGCTGCTGCTCTGTGCTCGGCTCTTGCTAGAGCTCGGCTATTTCGGCTGCATCTGCAGCCCCAGCGCTCCTTGGCAAGGGGCCCCCTCCCTGCGAGCAATAAACACATACAGACCTCTGGGAAACTGCAGGCTTTCCGGTCAGATGCTGCAAGGGAAAATCGGGAGGGGGAAGGCACCAAAATTAAACGAGGATTACGTAGCACCCTAGGAGAGAAAACTGGTTGCCAAACACCAAGAAGCGCAGAGCGCCATCCCACACCACCCTCCCTAGAGCTCCCTCAGCCTGGCAGACATTGGCAAAAATCTAATTGAGCTTTCCCAGCCCCTCGAGACAACAGTGAGTGTCAGTGTCACCATCTGCAAGCCACAACCTCAGCCTCAGAGCAGTGACAGGTCTTGTTCAAGACCCCCAGGAGCCCCAGGCCAGCCCCCAGACATGGCATGGCCCCGCTCCGACGGTCCGGAGGCGAGCACGGCTGCGTGAGACGCCTTCACTTCCCAGCTGTGCAAAGGGTCACAAGACCTTTCATAGTCACACACAGCCACGAAACTCTGCCCGGAAAGCTGTTCCCCTGAGGGCAGGGGCTGGCAATGCCCACGAAGGCTGTGGGACAGACAGACAGCAGGCACACTGTGGAGGGAGGCAGGCAGTGATCAGGCAGGGCTGCAGAGCAGCCAGATGTGCTCCAGCTGTGGGGTCCTACTGGAAGGGCAGCAGCCGGGGCTCCAGGGCCATCCTGCTGCTTCACTGGCAGAGCTTGACTCAGGTGGGGTTCCACATACCCTGCCCGTCCGGCACCCCTTGGGGTGCTGGAGCCGGCCGGTGGGGTGACTGCTGTCTGCAAGGAGGCAGATGGTAATAATTACCCGTACGCTAATTCCATGGAAATTTCCATGTGCCTGGGAAAGAGGCACAACCAAGCCCTCGCTGCTGCCCGGGGCAGAGGTTCACTGTTGTTTCCGGGGACTGTGACTAAGACCCGGGTCTGTCACATGGATGGTGTTTAAATGCCTCCTTGGAGCCTCCCATCTAAATGCCACCGGCTCCAACCCTGCCCAGAGCCAGCACTGCTGGGCTGCGAGGTGGTGTTGGGGAGTGCCTGGAGCACCTCAGCTCTGCGCTGGGCTCCCTGGCACCCCAACCCGCGCCCACCTGCACCGGCAGAGCAGCAGCAAACCGCCCTGGAGGGGGGACGCCGTGCCCGAGCCCTTCTCCACCTGCGGCTTGCTCAGATCACCGATGGCATCTCCCCTTTCAGTTTCCGGAGAGGGTCCCGAGGGAGGGCAGCCCCTGGCCCAGCTGGGCAAGCAGAGCGGAGCTGCATGCCAGCACACAGCATCGCATCACGCTCTGGCAGCTCCTCCTTAGCAACACAAACAGAGCCACAACACGGATCTCGGAGGCAGATAGCATCACAGCCCGGCGCGAAGGCTCTGGCGGGGAGCCCAGCGTGCCCTCACAGCCCCAGACAGCTGGCAGGTGCTGGTGCCCTGCTCTGCCTTGGGAAAGCCACGAGATCAAGCTCAAAGCAGGGAGGAGGTTGTGCTATTCAAAGGTGTCTTCCAAGGTTTATCTGCCATCGCAGGGGGGCTGGTGGGACCTGGAGACCAGCTCTACGCCCCAGGGTGGCTTGAGGAGCCCTCGCTCCCTGCTCTCCTCCTCCCTCCAGCCTGACGCAGGCAAGTGCTCGGTGAGCGTCCCAGCCCTCAGCTCCCTTCTCCTTCCTACCTTTCCAGCCGCAGACTTGTCCCAGGCTCTGTCACTCTCTGCTACCTGTCCCGGGGCTCCTTCGAAAGCCGCTTGCATGAGCAGCTGCCTGGAAAAGGAGCAGGGAGGAAGGAAGGGGATGGACAGCGTGGGGAGGGCCAGGCAGCGGCGGGGTGTCTCAGTGCACCCTGCAGCCTGGGGGAAAGGAAAGAGGATGTTTTGTAATATTTGGCGAGCGCTTCCACGGGCAGAGAGAGGAAACTGGTGGGGCAGACGGTGCTGGGTGAGCTGTCCATGCACGCCGCTGCCACGCCGGTACCGGAGACTCTCGGGTGAATGCCTGGATCTCATGCCGTCTCCTGCCGGGGCCCCACTGGTGTCATGCCGTAAAAATGTGCTCTTGGCTGGAATTTGGCAGCCTGGCCTCTGGCGGGGAGGGAACCTCTCTGCTTACAGATGGAGCGGGAGCTACGGCCTCGGGGCTGCAGGGAGAGAAGGGGAGCTGTCAGGCATCCTGAGCTCTGGGAGCTCCCGCAATGCTGGGGAAGGAGGGCTGGGAGCCGCGGACGTGCCTGGGGATTGACGCCCGGGGAGGCTGCTTTCCCCCAGCTGCCCCATGCGAGGGCAAGACACGAGGACAGGGATGGACAGAGCCACGGAGCTCCCCAGAGAGGCTGAACAGGAGGCGGCATCGTCTAGGGCACCGGACCCGGGGCAGTGGTGGGACAGCCAGGAGTGTTACCTGAATAGCAGGGGAAGCGTTTTGGAACAGAGGAGAATTCTTCCTTTGAGGTTTCAAAGGCTTTGGTTGGGGCTCCAGCCCAGCAAAGGGGTTTCACAGCCGGGGTGCAGAGGCGGCTGCTCTGGCGAGCAACCCCGCATCCCGCAGCCTCTCCTCTCCAACCAGCTCCTGCTTTCCCCTCCGGGGCAGACCCCACCTGCGCCCCATTTCCCGGAGGCCTGAGGGCATTGCAGCCCCCAGTTTGCCCAAGCCCAAACTGCAGCCTGGTCCCCGAACGTCACACTGGACAGGACTCAGTCCACCACACGCATACGGAAATTAGCTCAAGCCTATTCCGTTAAACACCCCCCTAGCCTCAGCCCAAAGGGTTCCTGTGAGGAGTGCCAGCCTGACTTTGGCTGCAACCCCCCGGGCTGGATGCGGCCCCTGCCTCCCCCGGCCCCGCGGTCCGCTCCTGCAGAGGGAGCGCAAGGAGCGGGAATGAGCGACGGGCTGCGCCGCAGCCATTTCATCCTCGGGAAAGCGCCAGGCAGGGGTGTTGCTTCCCAAAGGGAGGGGAAAACCTTGCTCGGACAGGGAACTCCCCCCACAAACAAATTCTGCAGTCTGCTCCCGAAGCCCCGGGCCGGACTCTGGTCCCTGCCCTGTGCCCTGGCCAGAATTACCTTCCTAAACACCCCGGGACCAGCAGCAGCCATGCAGGGGGAATAAAACCAGCTCTCTGCATTCCCACCTCCTGCAAAAAGCGGGAGGAGGACAGTGAGTGGGAGGGACACCGCTGTGCCGCGCGTGGAGAGGGGACGCGTCTGGGGAGAGCAGGGTGGCGGGTGACAGCCCAGAAGCCCCATCACTTCTGCCTTCTCTGACGAGCTCCCTGTCTGTGCACCCTCTGACGCCCAAGCACCCCTCCCAGCCACCCATCTCTCCCTCCAGCCAGAAGGGCAGAACGTGGGTACCTCGGTCAAGGAGTAGAGGTCTCACTCCTTCATCTTGCTTGGATGGCCGTAGCATCCTACCTGTACCAGAACCCGTGCTGGGCCAGGCTTGGCTCCGTGGGCTGCCAGCCCCCCGCCCGCAGCCCGTGCCAGCCCCCGGCCCCCACCATCTCCCCGGGGTTTGGGGCAGGAAAGCGCTCCCGGCTGCGGGAGCTCCCCGAGCTCGCTTCGGCAGAGGGCGGTGGCGCTCGCCTGGTTGTCTCATCGCTGGCCCGAGTCCAGCCTCAAACTCCCATCTCCCAACTTACTCTTTCTTTTCAGCTGAAACTTCCTGTTAGTTATCATTTTAATTCTTTACCTCTTCAGCAGTGCAGAAAATTGGCACTTAATTCGCCCTGCGAGGCTGCGTGGTGGCTGCTTAATTGACCCTCGTTGCATCACCCTGGCCACATCTCGGTCAGTGAGCTCAGCCTTGTGCCACATTAATTTCCCATCCACTCTTTGTTTATCTGCCCTTTTCAGGGACACTGCTTGTGTTCAGCTCCAGGCGAGAGTCCTGGAGAAAAACCTGCTGCCACAGGGCAGGGGTGGCCCACGCTGCCGAGCAAGCTGCAGCGGTCCCGCCTGGGTCTGCATTCAGACTAATCTGGTTTTCTGCAGCTCTCTGCCTTCCTCAGCTATTCAGCAGGTTGCTCCAAACCCAGGACATTTCTGCATCCCACCTTTGATATGGTGGGTTGCAGAATGATGTTGCAACTCTGGGAGCTTCCCCAAGCCTTGAAAATCAGTCAGAAACCAGAGCCTCCAGTTGCAGCCCTGACTTTCCCAGTTGTTTTCCAAGAGCTGGTCCCAAGCATTTGGCCTTGCATGAGCTGGAAGGATCGCAGAGCGTGTCAGTCAAAACCAGAGCAGTGAGGATCGAGCGGCACACTGACCAGAAAGCTTGTAATAAAAACAGGTTTATAGCAATCACCCAAACATAGCCTCAGCTTAGCTCCAATTCCCTTATTGCATCATTTGGGGCAGAGATTGCTGCATGAGTACCTGAAATAATTGGTATTCAGAGCATAATAAAACTCCACGTGTGGTTCACGATCCAGGCACGACTGCATTATGGCAGATGTCTAGCAGGGGAATAAGATTTTCCAGGTGAATGAAGGAAAGGCATATAAGTCTTGTTTTGGGATATTTCTGAACACTGCTGAAGAGAAGTGAGCTGCTCGTTTCCTTCTCCATTGTGCAGCAGCAGCGAGAGCAGGAGACCGCTGCTGTCAAGGCTGCGCCCAGCTGTCTGCTCTGGCATGGAGCCGGCCGAGCACCCACGGGGCGGCAGGATCCTCCTCACGCTGCCAGGCTCTCAGAGACGTCAGGATCACACCAGCAGGAGCAGGTCCCAGCGGATCTCCCTGGAGCACGGAGGGATGGGCTTGGATGCAGGTTCCCAGGGCAGGGCTAGAGGCAGCACCTTCAGCACCGTGCATCCTGGATGCTCTTTTAAGGAGGAGGGCTTTCCTTCTATTTAATGTATCACCACTCAATTTGCGTTGGACCATGGAGTCCTTCCAACACTCAGAATACAATGAGTTAGTATCTGCTGCTCTGGAGTTTGTATCCAGGCTGAAAACCCGGCCAGCTGGGAGCACGCTGGGACCAGGCTCAAGTACAAAGAACAATGGAAAGGCATGGTGAGGGGCGGGTGGAGAGGCAGGATCCAGCCCTCAGTGACAGCGCTGCATCTGGGGCTGCTCAAAGCCCTCTGATTCTCCACCTAGAGAGGATCACAGCTTCCAGACCCTCCTTTTAACTCTGCGTCTTGTCCCCTCGCTCCCCTTCATTGCATTTTCAGGCGGTGGGTTCTGCGTGCCAGATGGGATGCTGGAGAAGGCGCTGCTGCCTGGATGGGCTCCAGATGCAATGCAGCTAATCCATTTTTATAGCCGGGAGCAGGTGTCTCATGCATTGCAAGCGGCTAGTTTAAAGACCGCTCTTCATTTGGCCACAAGCACTGGAGAAGTCCGAAGGCATCGGCCACAACTCGGCTCCAGAAATGCCCTTTGGGTGCCCTACGGGGCTGTGGTCCAGCACCTCGCGTCTCTGCACGGCTGCATCGCCTGATTCTCACCTGTGCAGCAGGGTGGGCTCCAGGTGCAACTGCAGCATAGGCCGGCACCCTTTGGCCAGGGACACGGGGCTGTAGGTGTGCCCACACCTCGCTGCTGTGCTTCAGAGCTGCTGGCTTCAGTACTGGAGCAACCAATTCTGCAGGGTGTGCAGCGTCCCATAGGCTTTATGGCCTGACCTGCACATGCATAAAACGAAGAATACAGCAGCGGGGCTGTGGAGAAACTCCTTTTTGTCTGTACTTTCCTCCAATTCCTATGCCCATGCTCACCTTCACTGCACAAGGACGTGCATGAGCAGAGAGTGCCCATGTGTTCCCGGAGAGAGTCAGTACCTGCGGGGAGGAAAAGAAAAATATCTGCTGTTAAAGCCGGAGATAGGAAAGGCCAAAGGGTTTGTTTTCCATTCCCAGACCACAGCAATGTGGTGAGTGGAACCCGGTCAAGAAACCCTGTCCAAACCCACAGCTCCTGAGGTTGCTCTGGGCAAACAGTGCTTCAAAAGGGACCTCTGTCCCCACCTGCCCTGTTCCCCATTCCAGCAGGGAGAGGGGACCCATCGCCGGGCTTTGGCGCTGCCTCTCCCTGCCCGGGGAGCCCTGGCTGTGCTGTGCAGCAGCACCCGGCTGTGGCAGGACCAGTGTGCAGCCACGGTGCTGGCCACGGGTGACAGCAATCCCGTCCCCAAAGAGGCCAGAAGCACCTGGCTCTCCCGAGGGGCTGCAGCCACAGGTCCTCCAGCTTTGCTGAAGGCAGCAGCTCCTGGGGGACTCGGGGAGACCCTGGGAAAGGGCCTGTGGCTGTGCGGGGGCCACGGCAGTGGGGAGCATCCCCGGCCAGGGAGCTCCGCCACAGCCGGCTACCAGCACGCCTGGATGCCATAGCCCTGGTGAGACAAAGAGCCATTGCTGGATTCAGCTGCCCTGGGTATTTTTTTCCCTCTTCGATGAATCACCTGCTAAAAATATTATAAATTGAGTCTCTGGCCAGACCTTTCACTTCTCTGGAAGCAAAAATATTTATTTTACTCAGGCCGTGCCTGTGTTTTAACAGAACTTTATGATCAATTTCTGAGGAATGTGCCATGCCGTATATTCAAATTACAACTTTTTTTGGCTCGCAGTGTAAATTTAAAATGTCTTGTTTAAGACCCAACTGTTGTGCTGCCAGAAAAATGCAGTTTCAGCTGTTTTTTTTCCCCAAAGCACCGGTTTTGCCCAGTGGATGGTTACTTTCACCCCAGGTGTGTGCCTGTCCCAGGGGTTGGTGGCACCAGCAGCTATTGAGGTGCGCAGGCTGGGCTTGCTTAGACTGGGACCTTTCACTTTCATGGGAAAAGCACTACTTAATTAACAGCATCGCCACCAAGACGGGGTGTGGGGGGCTCCAGAGCTGCATGGCTGGTCGGGATAACTGCTCTCCCCATTGCACAGGGGTGCATTTTTGGGAGCTAAAGTGGGATCTCCCCCTGCACAGGCTCCAGGCTGGTGCAAACGTAATGCAAATTGTTAGACAGGCGCCAGTGCAATGAGATCCTTGAGCTGTCCGTGCAGGTAGGGTATAATCACAGAAACGCCTGGAGACAAAGGAGTTTGTCCTGGTAACACCTTCCTCCTCCAGAGGTGTGCAGATGAGTCACATCCTGGTGCTGGGGCACTGGAGCTGGGGTCTGTGCTGACAGCCCGCCTGAGGTCCCCACCGGGCTCATGCATTGCTGGTTCCTCCTGGTTCCTCCTGGCTCCTGTGCCGGCTGCTGTTGCCCTTGCTCCCGTGCCAGGCATGCCTTCCCTATAAATCTCTCCCACACTCATTTGAATTTAGGAAGGAAACGAGAGAAATTTCTTCTTCTTGCTTCAGGGTGGAAAGAATAATGGGATCTTTGTTCCCCGATAATTAAGTTAATTTTTACGTGGGTTTAATTTACACTCCCTTCCAGCCTTCCCTGCAAAGCGACACCTCTTGCAGGAACGTGGCCTTTGGGTGGGTGGGCAGGGAATTCGAGTAGAGCTGGGCACTGGGGAACCAGGCACTTGCCAGGGAGGGTGCAGGGGACTGGCAGGGCTGTCCTGCACCCAACAGCTGCGATGCTGCACAAGGGCTGTAGGAAGGCTTCAGCGTATGAAGCCCAACCACTACTTCTGCAGCAGCAGAAAGGCAAGTCAGGTTCACTGCAACTGAAAAAGTAAAGAGCCAGAGCTCACAGCTGGCCCCAGCAAGCACCAGGGCTGCCAGGCAAGGTCAGCCCCAGCAGCCAAACACCACTTGCTGCTTCAGCCTCTCCACGTCAGCTCGGAGTGGCTCTCCCAGCAGGTCACACCAGCATGCCTGGGCCATGCAGTGCTCCAGAGAGCAGTGCTGGCATCTGCCTGGTGCCAAATGCACTGCCTGGAACCTCTCCATCCTTCCCAAGAGGCACCAGGGAGACAAACATGCCGTTGCAGTTGGACGTGTTATTGGCAGTTTTTGCAGAGAAGCCAAATATGTCCCTAAAGCTGGTGTTCAGGAACGGGTGAAGACATGGTGCAGCCGTAGGACTGCAGTTATCTGCAAGAGCCCTCTGCAGAGGGCTGGAGATGAAGCTGGGCACAGCTGGGAGGGTGCCTTGGCCCACGTCTCTCCTCTTCCCAAAGAAAAAGCAGTTGGCATGTGTGGGGGAGCTCCAAAAAGCAGCCCGGTGAGGAAGCACCCCCATTTCCCAAGCGGGGTTTGGCCCCAGGGGTCAGGGCAGCTTTGTCATGATGGCAGAGCCGGGCTGTTTTTCCCATTGCAGCCAAACAGCTGGAGATGCTTCACCAGAGCGTGAATTACCGGGGACCACATACCAGGGAAAAGGGGCTGCCGTGCTCGCTGTCCTCCCCAGCGAGGAGCTGAGCGGAGGTGCTGGGGGCCTCATTGCCAGCAGCTGGGATCCTCTTCATGCCAGTATCCCGATCCTGTGGATGGGAGCTCTCCCCACCGCTGCTCTGAGATGCACCAGCCCCCGCCGGGCACCTGCCCTGTGTCACTGCCTTTGGTGCTGCTGCTGCGGCCTCAGCCCCGCCATCAAGGCTGGGGAGATGCATCCCAGCTCTTCCCAGCTGCTGGCCAGGCACTTGCTCTGGCAGAAGGCATTTTGAAGCTCTGCAGCCCCCAGCACAGAGCTCCAGGGATGGGATTTGGCTCATCCCTTCAGCTGCCACGTGAAGGGCAGCCCACTGCCGGCTCCCGCAGGAGCAGGACGGGGAGATGAAGCAAAGCCCCAGGAACGGCATCTGGTCTCACGGCGGTTTTGCCTGTGCCGGATATCGCAGAGTGAACACAGCACATCTGGGACAGCGCTCCAGCCTACCTGGCAAGTCCTCACTGAATTAGCTGGGCTGAACTGAAGCAGCACCAGTGGCACCGAGGCTTAAGGGATCAGCTGCTGATGCAACGTGGCAGCTTCTACCTCCAAGGTGGGGAAGATGATTGCGGTACAGGAGCATCCTGCAGCCCCGACGCCAGCGGAGCCAGGACATCCGCACTGTCAGCCTGCCTGCAAAAGCAAGAAGCACGTACAGATTTACATACCCACATGAAATTCCCAGCAAGCAAAGAAAGAGGGAAAACAGTGTTTTGATCACAGATTTTAGCAACATAAATACATGCAGCCAAAAGCTGACGCTGCTGCGGAAGACAGCCCATAGCGGGTGTTGGGAGACACAAGGGGTGCGGGCACGATCTCCCTGGCCCTTCCCTCACTGCGGGGCAGCCGGCAGAGGAAAGCAATGTGTACACAAATGAGAAACTGCTGTGTTTGCACAGTGCTCTCGTGGGTCACAGAGGGGGAGCGACGCCCGCCGTACCCAAAATCGCAGCGCTGTCATCAGGGATGCAAAACCCATAACTGCACTCCCCGAATTCCCCAGCCAGGGCTGCTCCATGTCCCCACACAAGTGTTCATCGGATGCAGCATGAAGACCCCCATCCCCACCACCCTGCAGAACAGGCTCAGGAAGTTTCTGTCCTCAGCTGAAACCCCTTTGGTGTGGGAGAGCCTGGAACTTATTACAAATCGCTTAAGTAACTTTGGCTCACTTGAGCTAATTAAATTGGTTTCCCTGGCTATTCTAGAGGCTTGAAACCACCAGCCAGCTCCCAGGCTCGCTGTGCGAAATTAATTAAAGCAAATGATAACTTGGCAAGGACAAAAAAAGAAAGTCTCTGTAGTAAGGAACAAACCCAGTGCGGGACGTGTTTGCTGAAGCACGTGTCTGTGTGCGCTATAAGGTGTTTCAGATACACCCTCATGCAGGGATGGACTTCAGCTCACGCGTAACGCTGTGTTCAGGCTTAAATGCTTTGCCAAATCTGGGCATAAAAATAAACTTGGAAGTTCAGTGCAGAAACAGAGTAAAGGCAGGGACCTCTCGGTTTCCATAGGAAGCAGAATTAATAGCTTGGCAGAAGGGGTGCATTTCCATTTTTGTACAAGAATTTCCTCCTCCTCCTGCAGAAAAAAGCACTTGTAAGAAATACGAATTCGGACAGTTCTCCAGAACCTGGCAGCAGGCTCTGAAGCATCCCACGAGGCACGTGCGGGCCAGCAGGACTTCCAGGTTTCCAATAAAAATCAAGTGGACCGGCACCCGCGCCTCCGTTCCTCGAAAGCGCTGGCGAGGGGAGCACGGGGAGCCGGCACTGGCAGGGACAGTGAGTGCCATGGCTGCTCAGCGCCTTTCTGCTCCTCGGTCACAGCCCTTTCGCACCGCATCCCGGGTGGACAGGCAGGCACCTTCCTCCTGGACCAAAGCCACAAGCTGCAGAAGGGGAGACAGGCTTGAGGGTGTCTTCACATCCTCGCCGAGCCTCTGCTCCACAGAACTGCTTGGCCGGTGGAGTTCCTTAAAGCCCCCTGCAAGGGGATGAGGGCTCAATAGTGCATGTGCCTTGCCTTATGCAACAGCCCTAGCAGCAGAGCTGCGCTGATGGGACAGAGACTGAGCCCGACCTTCTCCCCCTTCCCCAGGGCTATCCGAAACCATAACCTTGACTGGCTGCAGTTTTCATCCATCTGCAAAAGCACATTAAGGAGGGAGAGAAAGGTTGGCAGCTGACCACAAACCTACTCCCTGGAGAGGTCCTTACCTGACTCTAACCAGATGCTGTTTATCAGCCTGAGCATATACTACATGCCCGATGTGACGGAGACAGAAAAAATACAAGAAATGCTTGTTATGCTCGGGGCTTCGGGGGTTTTCATCCTCGGGCCGGATATACAAGTTCCAGGAGAGGAATATGCGTCCCTGGAGTCCCAGGCTGAATCTGGAATTCATATACTCTGTAAATGTACTTTATTTAATACAGGAATCAAGAAAGGTTTTGGGATTATTGCACTGGAGAGCTTGATTGCATAGTTACAGCTTGGAATTAAGGAATAACTGCAGATCTGTAACACAACGCGTCAGCCCCATGGAAAGGGCAGGACGGTGCATTTTGGCTGCACAGTTTTGTCTCTGTTCTGCAACTGCTGCCCCAGAGAGTGCTGAAGCCCGAGGGAAGACTCCAGCAGAGTTTGGCCCTGCCCTGCCTCTATCATGCAGCTTCAGATTAAGCCAACAAAACCCAGCGGACCAGGGAAGAGGCACCTGGGTGGCAGCACAGGGTCCCTACCAGCAGTGTGGTGGAGCCAAGGGGATGCCGTGTTTAACACAAGTTGGCACAGTCAACGCATGGGGGACAAGGATGAGCCACTAACGTCCCCATTCGGCTCCTGGTTTTCTAACTTCATGGCTCCAGCAGGGAGCCTGGTTTTGGCCCATGCCACCATGCAGAGACAAAGGAGGAGCTGCTCAGGCAGGGATGCAGCATGCCCCGGTGTGTCACGGCGCTGGGAAGCCATGCTGGGGGCACAGAGGCCAATTGCCAGGTCCGAGCGCTCGCAAAGCCCAAAGAAGCAGCTCAGAGCAGCGGGAGAGCCAGGTCCGGGCTGTGAGGTGGGAGAGGACGTGCTGCAAAAATCAGGGCAGGAATAATGTGGAACATGGTAGCGATCCAGCCCAAGCAAAGACAGATGTCTTCACTGCAAAAAAGATGAGAGTACTCTCTAACAGATACGTATGCGTGTATATATATATATCTGCAAGCACATATCTGTATGTTTATATAAATGTACATGTGCCTTTTATGTATTCCTACTTGTTTTTTAAAGATCTAGCCAACACGCTTTAGCCAAAACCTGCAAGGTCTTGGAGGAGCATCTTTCTCCCACGTAGCTCAGGGCTCCCCCGAAAGTGGCTTTGTCCCCATCTGTGTTGCACCGACGGCTCTACAGAGAGCAGTGCTGGCAGCTGCCTGCAGGCAGCCCAGGGCAGCAGTGGTCGCAACGCCTCCCGTGAACCTGCCAATTCAGTGACACCCACGGCACCAGATCCAGGGCATAGGGGTGGGATGCAAAGCCCTTTCTGGCTTTCCAAGCCAATGTTTCCTGCTGCTGCACTGAGCAACTCAGGCATGCTCCTCATGTTGGCTGGCCCCCGACCACCAAACAGGGCCCTGTGCACACCTGGGTAGAGGGTCACCGCTCCACTGGCTGTTCCCCATGGTGGACCCCACTTCCAGGAACCCACCTGTCCCTGGGAGGAAAGTGCAGTCCACGTGTTGAGTGGTGCCCCACCACAGGAGAGACATTCCACTCTGCCACCCCAGCTCCCCTGTCTCCCCCCAGGCTCATTTTCTGCTCCCACTCACTCCCTCTGTCACCCATGTCTGGCCAGAGTCATCGCAACAAGGAAAACAAATGTAACACCAAAGGGACCGGCTGGACCGCGCTGCCAGCAGCCATGGGGGCTCGCTGGTGCCCAGACAGCGTTTGAGATGCCCCATGGCCCATGACCACTGTTCTCTTACCTGGGCAGAGCCAACATCAGAGGCAGCACACGGGATACTGGGGGCTGCTCCTTTTGGGGTGCATTGGTGGCTACAAGGTATTTCATCTGGCTCTCCTCTAGCCATGTCCTGGGGCTGGTCCCACCGCACTCCCCTGCAGCTGCGCAGGGCTGCAGAGTGTGCAGCAGGCGTCACAGGGCCTCCGGGCACGGCGTGGTGCTCTGCCTGTAGAAAGCTTGGTTGCTTTGGAAAGCATCCCAGTTCCTTTGGCTGAAGGTATTTAGGCAGAGGCCACTGGAAAAAGTGATGTGCTCTCCACGCATATGTGCCACCGGCAGCCGTGGTCCAGCAGCATTAATCACCATGTCAGGGTGCCAATGATTACACAAAACCAAAGGAAACGTCTCGCTGTAGCTCCCTGACTTGTGAGGGGAGCACGCTGTCCCTGCCAGCCCGAGGGGTTCCTGCCACCCAGCACAAGCACATTCATTTTTCTTCAGTACCTGCTAAGAAATTATCTTAAACAACCTGCAGATTGTCCTTTGCTGGCACAAGACACAGAGAAAGCCACGTGCTGCTTCTGTCAATGCTTTGGAAGATGCATGTGCATACATACACATTTGTGTGTCTTAGAGATGCCCATACCTGATGCACCCATTACATCCATAGGTGCATATGCCTCACAAGGCGGGTTTCAGAGCACCAGCAGCACTGACTCACCGTCCCCCAGTTCCTCCATTTCACCGCAGTCACATCTCACTCGAGGACATGCAGCTCCTCCTGCTCCTGACTGTGTTACACAAAGGGCTGAGCTGGGAGCAGACAACCTTTCCTCCGCAGCTACCAGAGCCACCACAGATCACTCATGTCTGTATTTCTCCTCCTGGGGCTGCTTCCTTCTAACTCCACTGCTGGGAGCTGTGTCTCTGGAAGCAATATTCCATCTTGCCTGCAGCCAGCATCCCTAAGTACACCATGGCAACATTTCTCTTTGCCACTCACTTGTCTGATTGCAGCTAGGATCACGTTAAGTCCTCAGAGTCCGCCCTCACCTTCCTACTTCCCCACCTGAGCAGAGAGAAAGACAAAGCAGAGTAGAAGGAAAAAGAATGCACAAAGCACCATTCTCAGATCCTTCTATCTAGCTTTTTATAGTCACTGCGGGCTTTTATAGCCTAGAGGTAACTGATTGCTAATTAACTCAGAGTAATTAGCACCATTGCAAAAGCTAATCTGGTCACTCTCTAAACATGTGTTCCTAACCCTGAGGTTGATTTTGCCCTGTGCCGGGGTCTAGAGAAGAACTGCCAATGTTTGTGTGCTTGGACAGGTAGCTGGAGCACCTCTAGAGCAGCCCCAGCTGCCCGGAGCATTTCTTGGAAGGGCTGTGAAATGGCCTGTGCTGTGCAATTTGGTACAAGGATAGCATCATGTCCCAGCAAACGCCCTGGCCAGCCGATCCTAGCCGACGGGCAGGGCCAACTCATCAGGAAGGTGCTGAGGAAGCAGGTGAAAAATGCTTTGCTGCATGTCGGTGCCTCCCCACTCCGCCAGCCACTGTGTAAATTACGTTGGCTTTAAAGCCTGCTGGCAAAACATATAGCAGTCTCCACACTCCAGCCACCCCAAGGGTATTAATCAGGCTGAAAATATAAAAACAACACGAAAACCACCATCTATGGGGTGCACGGCATCGGGCACTCGCTCTGGGAGCTCAGCCAAGTGCTTGTACCTTGACTCTCTCATAAATACACCGCCAGGAAAATGCATTATCTCTGGAGTGCTTTAAGACCATTTAGTTTTCAGGGCAAAACAGTCCAAGGCACCTGCTGCATTTTAATGATTCTTCTCCATCAGCTATAGGGATGCTGAGATTTAAATAACTGCCCTGCAGCTGTCCTGACCCTCCCACCATGGCTCTGGGAAAGCCGGCATCGGCAGCACCAGCACCAGCCGGGTGCGCCCGGTGCTTTTGCACAAATCCTCCTGTTTTGAAGTGTCAGAAGATGAGCACAGTGGCAAGGAGTTGTGTACCTCGCTCTGCGTGGTGTCCTGCATCCCTGAGTGAAGGAAAGCACTGCTTCCCCTGGCACAGCCACAGCTGCCCAGGCAGGAGCTGTCAGATGTTGCAGCCGTGCCCCACAAATATTTCCCCTTCCGTGGGCTGGGTTGTTTGCACAGAGCTTCCCAAGCAGCTGGGGACAGAAAGTCTTTTAATTGGGGACCATCGTCACCGAGAAAACACCGGGGATTGTGCAGAGGGTGAAATCCCGGCTCCCCAGGCACTTCTGCTCCGTCCTGCCCAGCTGCAGGCTGCACGGGCAGCACTGCCAGGGGAGCACCGGTCACTGGGCTCATGCCGTGGAGGGCACGGCAGCGTGGGCTGACCTGGGGTGAACGGATGCACCCTGCTAAAAGGTACAAAGACTCAGTCACGCTGGAGCCCGAAGAGCAGACTTGATGAAGAAAACATGCCCTTTGCATCGCTATTCCCTCCCCATAAAGCTATAAACCCCTTTCAAATGCTTCATCTCCCTAACTTTTGGATGTCATTAAACTCTTTATTAATTTACTCCAAATGTCTTTGCTCGTATTCCAACACAGCTAACCCCATCAAAAGGATAAGAGCACAGTGCTTAGACAGCACTTCTTCTCTTCAAAGCCTGTTACTGAGATTAATTGCTTCTCTCTAGTCCTCTGTGAAGGAGGTACATGGGGATAATTGTTATTAGTGCTGGGTGCGAGGTAAGAAGCAGGATCCAAGGTAAAAGCGGGGACCCGAGCTGTCACAGTGCCAGCGGGAGAGGGTGGGCTTGTGCAGGTTGCAGGCGCAGGAGGACGAGGGAGCTGCAGGGAAGGCCCCCCGGGACCGTGGTTGGACTCCGTCTCTAATGGATATTCCCACAGCTCCTCAGGGGGAGGCAAAGCCCAGGCGGGCAGCGTGGTGCCAAGGCAGAGCCACAGCCCCAGGGTGCCTGGCACCCCCCGCCTCTGAGCATCTTCCCTTGGATGAGTGCTGAGCTTGTCCTCGGGCTCCCCGCTGCTCTTCCCTCATCGCTACTGCCTGCCAAGAGCCTTGTGTGCAGGCAGAGGTCCCTCCTCCTTCCCGATTTATCCCATGATGTCACCAAAACCAGTCCTTCCTGACACCACCAGTGACGTCATGAGTCCTTCCCCCCATCCCTGGTGCAGCAGCAGTGGGGCTGGGCAGGGGAGGACAGTGCGGTACTGGCCGTACTCTGCCCCGCCGAGCAGCTCGAGGTCCTGCTCTCTGTGGCGTTAAGGAGCGATCAGCAAACCCGGGGCACCAGCTCACAGGCTGCACAGACCCCCGAAACACTCCCCGTCAGCCCTGGGAGCTGAGCAAGCTGGCACCCATGGGATGGAGGATCCCGTGGGAAGTGCTGTGAGCCCGGCTTGGCCACGCTGGACACCGATGCCATCAGCGCAGAAGCAGTACCAGCCGTTAGCTCTGGCGGTGCCCGCGCGTTGGGGCCAGATGTGCACGTTACTGAGGCTGACATGGTACATCTGGTCTGGGTTTTGGTTTCCATCGCAAAGTTTACCACATCCACCCCAGCCGGCTGGAGGCGAGGAGGCGCACATCTGGAAGCAATTGCAGCTGTCACGCTTCAAGGAGATACTGCACCGCAGAGAGGAGAACCCGATACCTCACCCCAGCAGCCTCCTCCCGTCCTCCAGCTCCAACAGATGAGAAGAGCACCAGCATCCCCCACCACAAGCTGGATCCTACCGGGTGCTGAGCCCCTCCCAGGAAGGGCAGCGTGCGACACTGGCACCTCATTGGGAAGAGGGATGGGGCTGAGCCCCATGGTGGGGAGCTAGCTCAGGCCAGAGACACCCCCAGCTCCGTGCCGGAGCAGGAGGGATGCTGGACGGGGCAGCCCCGGGAGGACCTGGCCCTCTCCCCACTGCAGCCAGGCATCTCCGGGAGCCCAGCACGGCCACACACCCTCACGGTGTTTGTTTTTGAACACTCTGCCAACCCAGCAAAGCCCCACGCCACGCTGTGGTGGGCTCCTCCACGCCGTTCCCTCCGGGAACAAGATGCCTTTCCGTTTAATTAACTGTCACGTGCTTTCTATAGCTCACCAGGTCTCAGGAGCGCAGTCACCACGGAGTGTTTCTGGCAGGGAAGGAGCACTTGTTTCTTTATGATATGGAATAGTTTCAGCATTAGTTATTTCTAAATCATTCTGGTTTGTGAGCAACCTGACAATTTGGCAAAGGCAGCAGGCCTGCGTCTGTACCAGGCACTAATAAAACCTTGAGAAGAGCTGTAAACCCGTGCTGGCAGCAGGTTGCTGGGGAAGGGGGATTACTAGCGGGCACCTCTGCTCCTGCCTCGTCCAGAACAGTGGGCAGCCGCATCTGGCAGCCGCAGTGGGCAGCAGCAGTGGGCAGCAGCAGCAGCAGGCAGCCATGTGCCTCTCTGCAGGAGGGGATAAGCATCCCAGCCCACTCTCCTGGCAGCAGTGAACTCTTTCTCCCCAACCTACTCTCACCTCATGCATCTCCCAAAGCATCTCTGGGTACCGTCCTGGGCAGCCCGAGGTCAGGCAGGGGCTGGCTCCTCACCTTGTGGGGAGCTGGGAGACTGCGGAGAAAGGGAGAGCAGAGGCACTTGTTCTCTGCCCTGCACTTTCAGCGATTAAGGCTTATTGGATCGGAGAGGGGTGAAAAAAAAAAGACTGAAATGGGGAAGAAAAACCCACCAGATCTGATAGGAAATAAAAACTGCCATTGCAGGGCAGCTGGCAAGGTGCTCTCAGAAGAGGGGCAAGTCACCAGCCAGCACGTTCCCAGGCTGCACCGGTCTGTGCTTGAGGGCAGAGGGGCTTTGTGTGTCTCTGCAAACGTGTGTGCATGTGTGTGTGCACCTTTGCTTTAGGAGACAGGGAAAAGTATTTGGGGAGGGTGGTCTGACATCAGGCCTTGCTGCACTTGTCCAGGAGTCAGCTGCTCTTCTGCCAGATGATTTGTCTTGCAGCGTTACTTTGACCCCGAGAGCTGCAACCCCCCTGCTCAGCCAAGAGGATGTGCACTCTGGAGCCTACAGATGATGCTCCAGACTTGGCTGCTAAGGTAGGAGGAGGAAAAGCAGGCAGGAGCCTCACCAAAATGCTCATATGGGGCACAGCAGCCTCTAAACAGCATCTGGCCACACTGCCCAGGCACTCTGCCACAGGCTGGGACTTTGCACTCTGAACAGGCCCTGGACTGGCGTGGGATCCAACCTGCGGTCCCAGCCCGGCTCTCGGAAGCTCCCGCAGCAGCATCTGCAGCAGAGATGGACCGTCCTGCCACTTTAGGCTGTCTGTCAGGCAGTAGGAGGGTTTGGAAAGGGAAGAGTAAATGGATATGGTACATATCCATACATAACGAGTGCTTTCTGGAAACCATGAAGAAATAATGGATTAAAATAGAGGATCTATTTTTGGAAGGCCTGGCACAGGATCTGACCCAGAAAGCCACCTGCAAACCCAGCCAGCGCCACTTCCCTGTGCTTAGACCCGGCCAGCTCTGCTCCGAGGATGGAGGCATTCCTGCCCCGCTGCAGGCAAGGCACTTGGCGGGGCCAGGAAACACGGCTCTGCGCTGTCCCTGCCCCAGGCAGCAGCCAGGGGATTTACGTTGCTGCAACACCCCAAGGGGCTCCCGGTGAGAGCGAGGGCAGCTTGGAAAGGCTTGAGGGGTATGAGGGCTGCAGGAAGAGGCCCTTTACTGTTTGCATACTGATCCAGTTACAGGCCAGGTCAATAAAATAACTGATTTTAGACTTTTATGGCTGAAATAATTGCCACTTGCATGCCAAGGGCTCGTTAGCGGCGGGCAGCAGGTGATGCTGCATGCTGCGGCTGGGGCTCACGCAGCCCCCCTCGGGCTGGGCATCGCTTGCTGCTGTTTCACTCCCCCCAGTATTTCTGCTGGCACGGAGAGAGGGGGACTGGGAGTCAATGGCACAAGTGTGGGTGCCCTGAGCAAGCCGTGGTCACCGGTCCCTTGTCTGTGCAGCAGCCAGCCTTCCTCCCGCTTCTCCTCCTCCTCTCCTCCTCGCTTTTATCCTGAAAACCCTTCTTTGTCATGGAAAGTTCTGCAGCTGGAAGACGCTGGGGCTGGGGCCAGGCGTGGGGGCAGCCAGGTCCCCTTGGCGCGGGCCCTTCGTGCCGCCTTTGCTTTGCTCCCTGGTGCCAGCGGCTTGGCATGGCGGGGAGCAGCGTGTGCCCTGCTCTCGCAGGCAGCTGCCTGCCTTTGCTTAGCAGTTAGAGATAGCGTGGCTGCCTGTGCCAGACCCACCTCCTGCCCCAGTCACTGTGCACGTTTTCAGCTGGTCACATATGGAACAGGTTATGTTTTTATAATCATCTTTATGCAATCCTTTCCTTTTTTTTTTTTGTTCCGTCCCAATATCATTCCATATAATTCCTCCTCTCTCCCCTGCAAAGGTCTTTCAAGCCTGTGTCTACTGGAGCCCGTGCAAGACCTTTCAAACACTGTTCTTCCCCATCCCTTTCTGGGACGGAGGCCCGTATCTGATCCTTCCACCTCTTGCAAGGTCCCTCCCTTCTCTTGCTGACTGCTGCAAATCGTTTCCACAAAGTCTATTTCCAGCAGGAAACCAAAAGCGGAAGGAAGAGGCAGGCGGGCAGGAGCAGCTCTGGTTCTCCTACGGACAGGTCCCCAGTTTTTGGTGCTCCTCCTGCTCTCTGCTGCAGCTCCTGGTGCGGGGATATACCCTGAGGTCCTCTGACGGGGACCTGGAGCGTGACCAAAGCCTCCTGCTCCTTGCCATCAGCCCAGACACGCCATGCTTGCACTGGGCATCGCTGTTTCCCTCCCTGCACTTGCTCTTTGCCTCCTTACACGGGGATTTCTTGGGCAGGGAGAGCCCCCCTCGGCACCTCACGCACGGGCGGTGCGGCCACGGGGACCTGGGGCCCGACTGCAGCAAATGTCGTGGTGTAGAAAATGGGGAGAGGCGAGCCTGTGCTCGTGGCTGCGCCAGGGAGGGCGAGGAGGCAGTGGGAGCCAGTACCCTACGAGCACACCCCCCTCTCCCCTGCCTGTGCATCCCCCCCAGCACACCCACTTGTGCCATAAGTGCCGGGGCGGCTCGTCGGGGCCAGCAGGTCAGAACAGTAAGTTGCAGCAGTGGATGAGGAGCACCCGCTCTGGGCTCAGCCAGCTGAACTTGTGTTCCTCTTTCCTAAGAAAAAAAGGACACAAGACTCTTTTCCCATGCAATCGCTGCTCTGACACATCTGAACCCACCCATGGCCCCATTTTTAAATCTCTGTGATGAGAGAACAATTTACTACAGGTTTTTACTATTTTTTATTCTACAGAGAAACTGCTGGTGCTACCTGCAGGAGCCAGCTGTGGGTCCTGGACTTCGGGGAGCCTGGATCTCTTTGGATGTGTCTTCAGGACATTTTGCTGGCAAATGCAGCCCTCTACCTTCTTCCCTGTGAGGCTCCAGCTCAGTACTACACTACTTCGCCCAGGCAGAGCAAGCAGATACCCACCCTCAACACCACATTGATGTCGCCCTGCAGAGCAGCAGCAGGGACACGTGCAGGAGCCCGACCCAGTGGGAGATGCATCAGCGTGTCCGTCTGTCCGGAGAGGCATCAGCAGGGTCCAGGGAGCGTGCCGATCCTGGAGATGAGGAGAAGGGCAGGGGCAAGTGAACTTTATCAGGCTCTGAGCAAATATTTCCTACTTCAGAGAGTGCCTAATGCTTGGAAGGGAGCTAGAAAGGTGTCACGGAGACGTCTGTCCTTGCCAAATGGGTGTAAGAGCAGTCCATGTGCCAGCAGCCTTTAATCCTGCTTGCGGCTTCTCTAGCTACGATACCCCGTCCTTTTCTGCACAGGGCAGTAAACTTGAGGAGAGAAAGGGAGAGCCCGGAGCTCCTGCCCCGACATGGCAAACTGGGCAGGAGAGCAACTGGTTGGGGGTCCCACGGCAGCAACGCCTGGGTCGAGCCAAGCTGCTGCACCAGCAGTCACCCCCCCAAGCCCCGGCAGCCCTGCAGGCTCCCCTCCTGCCGGGAGCTGGAGCAGTGCCATGCACTCACATCGCACTGGCCATAAAAGCAGACAGGGCTTGTGATGCAGGCAGGGCAAAGGCAGAGTGCGTGTTCTCACTGTAAATAAAATGAGATGATTAATTAAAGTGCAAGTCTGCTGCCAAAAGGAAGAATGGGGCTCAGGTGGCTAATTAAACTCAGGCTGCAAATCCAGCCAGAGAGTTTCTGCCTTATGGTCGTGCACGCAACATCTGCTCCATTAAGATTTCAAGAGATAAAGGCAGGAGAGGTGCAAGAATGTAGGAATTCCAGGAGAGTCGCCACAGCAGACCCTCTGCCACAGGGACCTGCTGCCGCCTGGCACCCATCAGCCAGGGGATACACAAGGCACAGCCTGAACCTCTGCAGGGACACGGACATCCCTGGAAATTCCTCCTCCCCGACGGAAACACAGCCATGCACCCCGATAACCACCACCTCACCCAGCAAAGCCTGCAGCGCTGCTAAGGGGGGGGCTCTGCTCCCGCCCATGCATCAAGGTCATATTAAAATAACACAAGTGCTGGGCAAAGCCCCCTTTCACCCCTGAGTTGATGGGACGGTGATGGCAGCCGGCAGCACGCCCGTGCCTCTGCTGCACCTCCTGCCTGGGTCTCAGTGGATCCGGCGCTTGCCTGCACCCTGCCTGCAGCTCTCCAGCAAAGCAAACATCGCTGGGACGGCAAGGGGTGGAGCGGCACCAGCGAGGTCGCTTCGGGGCTAGATTCCCCCTCTCCTCTCCCTCCCCAAACATCTGTGCAGATGTTAACAGGCGTGGCAGGGCTCAATTTTCGATACGAAAGGCAAAGGGTTAGAGTTGAGCTCTTGGGTAAGTGACACCAAGAAAGTCAAAGTTTAATTGGCGTTCCTGCCTGGGATGAAAGCCCGTGGCTGCCGGTGCCGGCAAAGGCTAAGAGGGGCTATTGGTCACGGGCCGTAAAGGCCACACACAGGCGGCACCGGGGCAGATCTCCCCCACCGGAGGGGGCTTCGTCACCGGGCTTGGCTCCAGCGCTTCCTCCTTGGCCTCTCCCCTACCCGCATCCCTTGCGTGGAGGCAGCGGTGCCAGGGAGCATCCCTGCATGCATCCCCCGCAGCAGCCTTTGGTCCCCACCTACCGAAGGGTACAGAAGGGGTTGTCTTCCAAAAGGCTCTCTGAGCAGCGCAGGGCTCATTGTACCTATCTCACCTTCAGGGCTTTCTGGTGGGGAAGACTTAGATCAAACAGCGTTCAAACCTGTGAAATTTGCAATGAAGCCCCTTCACAGATGGACGATTGGGACCTGGCAGCAAACACTGCTGGTAACCAGTGCCAGCTCCCCACAGCCAAGCAGGAGGGCAGGACGGGAAACCCGGCGCTGCCGGGCAGAGCCCGGGAGCCTGCAGCGGGTCGTGGCTCGCAAGGGCTGCCCAGGGCTCTGATCAGCGCTGCCCCGATCTCCGTCCTCCCCTCCTCTGTGGGGCTGAACGCCTCTGCAAACCAGGGGACCCTCAGCCTGAGCCTGAGATGGCCTGCCTGTCGGATGTCTGTGTCCCCTTGCCGGGGCTCTCCCATCCTGCAAAGAGGCCAGGGGGTTTGGGCACGGCTTCCAAATGTTTGTGAGCAGAACAAACAGCCGTGGGCACCCGTGCTGCCATGCAGAGGAGGTCATGCACGTGAATTACAGCAAGGGGCGTATTTACCAGACTTCCCAAACTGCCTGAAAACAGTTATTACATTAAATGTAAAGTCTGGCAGATGCAAGTCGGTAATTTCACTTCTGATGTAACTTGTTCACAGCGCCGATGTCACGGGGAGGGAGCTCGACTGATGTTTCCCATTAGCGCGACAGCCCCTTGCTTTGCTGCAAGCCCTTCCCACTTTAGATGCTTCACTGGGAAAATGGAGCCACTAAATTCAGCTACGTCCTCAATCCCTTTAAACTCCTGCGTTGTAGGGGAGCTTCAGGCCCCAAGGGAGCTGCTCTGGTTTGTTTCGGGCTCCTTAGAGAAAACAAAGCAAACAGAGAAACATCCTTCTTATTAAATCAATAGGGACTCGCAGGCTGCTGGAAGGGAGCACAGGGATAGACCCAGGGCAGCTTTTCTTTGCTTGTCCCGCTGATCCAAGGCTGCTGCAAAGGACAGGGCTCAGGGACAGCAGGTCGTGAAGTGGCTTTACCTTCCTGGGGGAGCCAGGGCAAAGGGGAGAGCAGCTGGGCTGGGGCAGCTCCCTGGGACGGGGGAGCAGACAGGGCATCACAGGGGTACGGCCGATCATCGCACAGCAAGACCGGCCAGTGGGAACTCACCCGCCCTGCTGAGGGACTGCATCAATACTGAAATAAGAGTGGGCAGAGGGGACCATAGCCCCAACTGACTGCCACCCCAAAACCCTTCAGAGAGCTGGTGACAGCGTGCAAATCCCTGCGCAGCACCCGCCTGCAGCACGCCCATGCACCGTGCCCCAGCTCCGCTGGGCTCTAGGGCCGGGGCAGCAGCCTCCTCCTGCCAGCCCCACACTGTTTTCAGTTTGTTAAGAAACAGCAAAGCGCTTAGTCCTCATTACAGAGCCCTCAATTGCCAAATTCTTTCCTCTGACTGTAAATCTGTTCCAGAGCTGCAAGAGACATGAATACCCACAGGCTGCAGGCTGCTGCTTTGCCCCTTGCAGCCCACTGCAGCAGGCAGGGAGGGAGCAGAGAGAGACCCCAGCAGGGATGGAGGTGGCCATGCACAGCGAGCCTGGGGGGGCAAACCCAGCCCTTCCCTGGGGTGGCTTTGCACTGGGGTGCACAAGCAAGGGAGAGCTGGTGACCAGGGACTGAAGGTCCCCTGCCCCACCTTGGGGCACCCCACAGCACACAGTGACAAACCAGCTACACACACCCAAGCACAGAGGGCTGAGCCCCGCTGTGGTCAAGCGCAGCCCCCAGGGCAGCCCTGCAGCACACTCTCCCCAATGATGCAAGCTGCCAGCGCAGCCCCAGCTCTGGGTGCTGCCCCAGCACCCCTGCAGCCAGGACCCCAAGACAAGACAAACCAAACCCAACCCAACCCAACCCAACCCAACCCAACCCAACCCAACCCAACCCCCGCCATGAGCATGCCAGAGGTCCCTAAGAAGACTCAGCGAATGAAATCAATTGTGGTCAGGTGGTTGTTATTATCAGTAGTTTTCATCGTAATTCAGAACGGCTGCCACTTGCCAAGCGCTTTCTGCAGCAGCCCGTTATTAATGGCACGTTGAAACGCAGCCGAGCTTTGCTTTTGCTGTCAGACAAGTACTTTTGCTGTCAGCTGCTCCTCACAGCCCGACAAAACTTTGGGTTTCTCCTGTAGATGGTTGGTGCTCCCAGAGCCCCCAGGGCCGAGACTCCGCCATGTGTGGGACAAGCCAGGGCGGCTGCCAGTGGGATTCCCTGTGTCCAGCAGTGCAAACCCCCCCAGGGCTGCCCTGCCAGCAGCCCCCAGCACAGGCAAAGCTCTGAGCTTGGTGACGGCCTCTTGGATTGGCCGTAAGGAGCAAGACGGGGCTCATCTGAGCCCATATCCCATCTGCTCCTATGGCCCGGCCAGACACCTCAGAGAAAAGTCAAGTGATCCTGGAATTACAGAATAATCTGCCATAATAATTCATCCTGATCGGCGTTAGCCAGAGGCTGGTGTACACTGTGCAGCAGGATGCTCCTCCCTAGTTATTTTTCTGCGGTTGCTTGGGCAGCCCCTTGAGAAGTCCTGTCGGGGAGGGGATGCCGGCCGGGGAAGGATGGGCTGGCCACCGCCCTGCGGGTAGCCCGGGGTGCCCTGTGAGGAGAGGATGCTGTGATCTGCACAGATGGATGCATTACACAATGCGGGAACGCTGGCTTTAGCTCTGACACCACTGTGCTCAAAGTCAATAAAAACTCTCATAAAATAAAAGCTTTTTGTGCAAATATAGTGGGTCATCCTGATCTCTCTCTTTCCTCCTGCTCTGTCCCATGTGTTCCCGCAGGATCACTAAAATCTCCACTGCGGTTACAGCTCCATGGCCGGCACTGCTGGGATGCAGCACCCTGCCCGCACTCCCTCTCGCTTCCTGCCCCTCTCCTTCCCAGCCTCCATCCCTGCCCAGGGCCATGGCAACGGCCATGACGTCTCCCGGACCTCGAGGGTGATTTGATTACGTGGGCTGCGCATGAGAAAGTTCCTGTTGGAGCAGAAATGGATCTAATTATTGACGCTAACGGCGGCACAGGCTCAGCAGAGGAGCAAGGTGCCGGGGAGGTGGGGGTGCGCTGGGCAGGAGTGTGCTCCGCAACGTCCAAGAGCTCTGCTCCGAGTGCGAGGTCAAGGACAGAGCTGAGGCTGCTTGAACTGGGCACAAGAGAGGACCAGACACCAAACCTCTCCTCCTCCCCACTCCCTGCCTGGCAGCTGATGCTCTCTGGGAGGATCTGGAGCGGTGGTCCCGTGCCCCATCCTATGCCTGGGCAGCATCATGCATCACAAGGGAGGGCAGAGCTGCTGGGATAAAAATCCAAACAGGCCCCAGCTTTCAACCAAGCAGCTGACATTGGTGCTCTGTAATCGTTTCCGCAGGAGGCAAATCATGGTAGGAAACGTCCCCCCAAAGCTCCTGGCACTGGCTCGTGGCAGCGGAGGTGGGCAGACCTGAAACCCTCTGCTGCAAACCTGCTGGGGAGAGAATAACCTCAGAGACGAAGGGAAGCGCTGGAGCTCTGCCTCCCTGACCATGTTGCAGAAGTAGGCACAGAAAGGAAAAATTCAGCATGCTCAGGGCTGCATCTCTTCCATTCCCACGCTCTGTGGCGAGACGAGTGCAGCACACGGCGCCCCGTGCCCCTGCTCTGGAGTGGTGGGTCGGAGCCGGCATGGAGGGTGGCCATGCCGCTGGGGAGGATGAGCCCCCCATGCCGCAGCTCCTCTTTCAAAGAGCCTCGGGTGAGGATTTTCACTCCCCTCTTCCTCCAATTTCAATGAAACTGCAATTTTTATGCATAAAAAAAGCCTTGAAAAAACGATCTTTTGGCATGTTTTTGAGGCAAAAATCCCCTTTTTCTTGGAAAACAGGCCAAAGCCTAGCCCATATTTGCTTGGAAATGGGCCGTGTTCTGTTTGAAAAACAGCCCAATTTTTCGATGGAAAATTGGAAAATAGACCCAGGTTGGCTCTAGGACAACGTGCGCGTTGCAGCAAAACTTTCCATGAAAATGACCTGGAGACTGCAACAGAGCAAAAACCCTCGAAAGTGGAATTTCATCCGCCCAGCCCAGCACCGCCGGGACCATCCCGGCAGCAATGCTGTGCCGCCCGTGGCCGGAGCCGCTTCCCCAGCCTGCTCCAAGCACGCCGCTGCTGCCGCTGCTGTGGACTTGAGGAAAGGCAGGTCCCCTCAACCCATGGCTGGTTTTTTTCCAGCCTAATATGAGAAATGAACTCCCCCACAAAATTTGCCCTGCTAATGTGATTCTGGCATGGCATGTTGCCTGATAGGATTTCTATTAAAATGTGATTTCCTCCTGCTTATAATTTCATTATCTGAGGCATTTGTGTAGAACATCGACCACACAGGTAATATATGGGTAGGGGAGCTAAATTAGAGAGCATGTACATTTTTTAATGGAGGGTTGCAAGCAGACGTGAAATAATCAAGGCTGGATACAACTGCCATCATTTACTGGTGCCTGACATGGTGAAATACTTCATCGAGGGGTTATTGCCATTTAACACATCTTTCACTTCTTCCATCTTTCCTGAATAAAGTGCCCAGCCGTCCCATCCGTCTTCAGGCAGGATCTGTCAGCGCCGCTCCCTGCTCCGCCTGCCAGCAGCGGCATGATGCTGATGTATGCCGCAATCACCCGTGCCCAGCAGGAAGCATATTTCTCTTTTATTTACCAGCACTTGAGGTGTTCCATGTAAATTCAAAGACAAGGATGTACCGGCAAGGAGAAAACATCATCTTGTGCCCGATCCATCTCCCCCCAGACCTCTCCAGACTGTAAATCCATTTTGCCTCCCACCTCCCTGTCTGCGGACACCTTGCGTGGGACTGCAGCGAGGGACAGCGTTTGCTGTAACTCAAACCCCTCCCAGCCGCCTTAAACTAATCTGAAACAAGCTACCAAACTCAAAGGGTATGCTGAATTGCCCCTTTCCTGGGCAAGCAGCTGGGAGCAAGGGAAAAGGCATTTTTGGTCCCTTCCAGCAGCCTGCAGGCTCCATGGGGCTGGGTGTGCCGGGGGCAGCAGGCTGGCAGCCCCTGGCTCTGGTCGTGGGTAGATGATGCTCAGCCTGGAGCTGCCATTTAGCATTCCCCTGGCGTCTGAGGAATAAACACCACTTTGTTTTAGGCCCCCTTGCTGCACAGGCAAGAAGCACTTAGGGGCTTTCATAAGCTCATCTGCATAATAATGCTGAAGCATTCTTATCTCGAGTGATCAGAGTGTCAAAACCTGCAATCCAGCCGTAAATTATGGGGAGGAAGCGCCTCGGAGAAAATGACACTGGTGCAGTGGAGGGAGTGGGGCTGATTTTGGAGCTGCTCTCATGCCACGTGTTTTTAAGCAAACGTCTGAGCAAGGTGGGGGGGGGGGAGCGAGGAGGAAATTTTGGGTGCCCAGGGCAGTGGGAGAGGCTGGGCTGCGCTGCCGGGCAAGCGGGATGCATGTGGCTGCTGGAGCCTCGTCCCCTGGATCACAAGCAAATCCGTGTCCGCTGGGGGATTTGCAAGGTGCCCACAGCTCCTCGGTGGGAAGCACCGGCATCGCCAGAAAGCCCCAAAGCCCCGCACTGGGATGGGGCTGTGGTGCTGCCCGTGCACCAACTCCCACTGTGGCCAGGGGACTCAGGACCTTCCTACCCCACTGCCGGCCCATGGGAATAGGGGCCGCATACCAGATGGGCGATTGCTAGGGAAATTCTGATTTACGAGCAGCAAAACCTGCTAACACCGTCACTCTCCGGTGAGGGAGACGTGTTTTCTCTGGCGCGCTGTAGGAACAGGGACTGCTTTGAGCTGGAAGCCTTCCTGAGCTCCCAGCCCTCTGGGTGTGAGAGTCTGGGAGGTGATAACTTATGCAAACACACACGCTATTACCCGGCCAGCTGAGTTTAGCATAAATCAAGAACTCTGGCTTTGCAAGAAAAACAAAGACGGTGAAATGAGGCAGGGCAAATGGAACAAAAGCCCTTTCCTAACTTAGATGATAACACAGATAGGGAGACAGGCAGCATTACACAGGCTGCAGCAAGCACACAAGCCCTCCGAGGGACGGCGCTTGCCAGGAGCGGGGGCACCCAGCAGCACTCTCCCAGTGGCTCCCGTAGTCCTTCCCCGCAGCCCTTCCCCACAGCCCTTCCCCGTGGCCTCATGGCAGGCGGCTGGAGGCTGGAGGCTTTGCTCGGCTTCCTTCTCCATCTCCCGCAACATTGGGCACCCTCTCGTGGGGAGGGTTGGGAAGGAGCGTGCTGCCAGCACCCATGGGGTACCTCGGAGGATGCTTCCTGAGCCTGGGGAGGGGGAGCGCAGCCCAGACACCAGTAAAACCCTCCCCAGAGCCACAGGACCTGAAAGGCAGCTTATATAAAAGAAAAATGGGTCTCAGGAAGGTGCATAATTCATTTGTGAGCTCAGCGGGTGCTGAGAGCTGTGCCCGCGGTGCAGAGCGTGATGGATGTAGGTGGCGGCAGGGCAGCCACCACGAGCACCGAGCTCTTTTCAGCCTGTGCACATTGCTTTGCAAGGGAGACACGGCCCGGGGTGAGTGATGGTTTCAGGGTGGAGAGCAGGGGGGAAAGAGCCACTGCTGGAGCCTGGAAAGAGCAGGAAAGAGGAGGAAATCACACCCGGCTTTGGCTGCTAACCCGCTCCTTGGAACCAAGGCAAGAGCAAAGCCAGAGCTCACCCCACAGCCAGACCTTGCAACAGCCTGCTGTAAAACTGGGGGTGCCCTGGCCCAGGCTGCTCACCCGCTTTTTCCTGAATTACTCTGGCCACGAATGCAACCAGCATTGATGATGCCGATAGTCCAAACCTCCTCCTCAGGCCGGGGGTCGCAGGGAGCTTTGCTGCACGCGTGGGCTGTCGCTGTGCCTGCGAGCTGGGTGCGAGCTGGGGCAGAGCACGGTCTTGCCCAGACCTGGACAGCAAACCGCAGCAGCAGGGCTCAGGGGGGTGATGCTGGAGGCAGCGAAGCCAGGCTGGGGGCAGCACCCTGTCCACAAACAGGGCCGCTGGCAGGGGAGGCACGTCCTACAGCACAGCTCCCGATGGGCTTCACAGCCAGGCATGGGAGATGCTGGAGTCTGAGATTACGTTCAGCAGTCGAAGAGCCACCAAGAGGAGCCAGGAGTTCAGCCGGCACATCTTCAAATCATCATTTATCCCGTGTACAAGGGGTTCAAAAGTTACTGACTGCAAGGTCCTCCCGGAGCCCTTGGAGCACGCCAGGGTACTCCAGCCCGGGACATCAAGTACTGCAAGGCTGGGAAGTCATTCGCTGCTCAGAGCTCAAAACAAAACCACGTGTGTCCCACCCCCAGCGCCTCGAAACTTCCCATTCCTCCTGTAATGCAAGAAAAGCATGGGCAGGCATGAAAGGAAAGGGGCTGCTGACACCAGCAGATTTGTGACTGCCATCGTGAGCTAAGGAGACACTCTGGCCGCCCTAAATGGTCCCATTCCCAGGAAGATGCTTGGGGTGTAGCACAATAAAACATCATCTTTTTTCTGCCAAGTTACATCAGGATTTACAAGGCATTTACAAGATGGAAAAAATCGGGAATTATTGTGGATGCACATTAATTTCAGCTCCATGCATGAAAAATGTTCAGCAGCAGCAGACGGGTCCCCTGCGCTGGCTGTGCTGCAGAGCCGAGCACCAGAGCCGGCAGCGCGGGAGGACGCATTTCCTGGAGGGTAAAAGGGGAGGTGGGAATTAGGGCGCTTGGGTTCCTGTCCTGACTCGGGGCTAATTTGCTGACCCACCCCAGGGCTGTAGCTTGCTTTGCTTTCTGTGCCCCCTGGAAGCCACCCCTGCCACCAGCTCCCGAGAGGTTTTTTATTTTTGGCGAAGAGCCTTACGAGTGAAGGAAGCAGCTCGCATGGAAAAGGACTGGTTTGGTCAATACAGTGCAGAGCCCCTTGCCATGCTCCAGCCAGCACCGAGCAGGCAGCAGCAGCAGCAGTGCGCCCAGAGCACCCCTGGGGGGGTTTGCTGGATGTGGTCCCTCTCCCCCCGCAGCCCACTGGAGCCTCCCGTGCACTTGGACAGGAGCCGCTGCTGGCACACGGGCAGCACCGTGCCTGCAGAGCTGCCCCTTGGCCGTCAGGGCTGCGGGAGCCTCTACAGAGAGCAAAGCAGGAGGGGGAGATCAGGCATGCAGCTATTGATTTTTTCCAGTTACTTTAACAGATTACTGGAAGGACTAAAGAAGGAAACCTGGCATTGCTCGGCTCAGCCAGCAGTGCATTTCCTCCTAATAGCTCTGTCGCTGCCTGCGCAATTGCTCCCTGCGGACCTGTTAAGTGAAGAAGTCCCTTGCCGATGGCAGCAGTTGGCCTCTCCACACGTGCTGTCCGGGCTGGTGGCCGGGGAGGCATTTCTATTCTTAGCCAGCTTCTGCATCCTCTCGCAGCATCCAGTCGGTGTTTGCCTGATTTTTTTCCTCCACCCCTGGCTGGTTTTTGACAGACATTTTGTTGTGCAGGAGAAGCTGAGGTAGGGTTTCTAGGCAGGGCAATTCTCCTGCAGTAAAATCTGAAATGTTCCAGCAGCCAGGGTGTTTGCAGGGCAGGGGATGCTGGTGAGAAGGGACACCTGAGCCTGGACCAGCCCTGCAGGTGCTCGTGTCCCCTCCCAGCGCCCGGGAATGTGAAAGATGCTCTTACCCCCCTGGGGAGCAGAGAAGCTCCTGCAGAGCAGAGGCTGCTTGTCGGGACGCTGCGGACAAGCACCCCGGGGCCACAGAGCCCGGCCAGGCGGCAGCTGCACGCCAGGGACGAGCCCCCGCCGGGACAGGCCATATGCCGGTGTGGCATTTGCAGCCCTCCCGGCAGAGCACAGACACCTTTTGTCGCCTTGCCATCCTACTACATATTTATCAGCCTGATTTGCATGTCTTTTTGCATAAGCCGCTGGGCCGGTCGCTGCGAAGTGTTTCTCTTGAAGACAATCTGAAGTATTCATCTAAATAATTCTGCCGGCATTTTGACTTCCTGGGACAGAGCCTTTGTTTTATGCTATTGCCAGCAAATTCCTGGTCAGATGGGCTCAGGTTTCCAGCGCGCCATTAGCACACAGCCGTTCCCATTGAGAGCTGCGGAGAATTTCCCCATTTCCTTCCAACTCCAAACAGCAGCAGCCTGGATTGTGTTGGGAAACCTGCTCCTTATTTAGGTGTCTGAACACAGTTGAGATGAAAACCTTGTTTAAAAATGCGCTAGTGGGACAAGGCTCTAAAGGCTCTGCCACCGCGGGCTGTGCAGCAGCGTTTCTGTTGACATTATTCACCCAGGCAGTTTAACCAGAAAGCTCCTTTCCTACTTCTTACAGCTCCATTGAGCAAGAGGAAATAGGGTCGTTATGCTTTTCATTTCAGACCCTAATTAGGCCTCAGGAAAGGAAATAGTGCTACTGAGGTAATGCGCTCCCTGCTCACCGAAGGGTCCCAGCATCGGTCCGAGCTTTGACAGGATTCAGCCGTGCACAAGGTCCCTGCTCGGCGCTCCTGACCCACAATAGCACCATTGAGGGCTTCCAGCGGGGATGCAGAAAAGGACTGTGTCGGTGCAACCTGGCACATGGGTAGAATAGACATCAGGGTGATGGCTTGTACGTGAAAAACACGCAGGCAGCGTGAAGCAACCGGGCATTGCCCGGCACGAAGGAAGCCGAGGGGCCAAGGCATCACGGGCATGCTTGCATCCCTATCTGGGATGTGTCGAAAAGGCTGGGCACTTCATTCAGAAAATATCACATTTCACCGCTGAAGAGCTTCCCCCCAAAGATCCATCTGTCCTCTTGTTTTTTCTTTAAAAATTGCCCCGTCACCGTAGAAAAAGCCCTCTAGCGCGTTACAGAAAAGGGGTCCGACTTCATATCAGTATAACCCAAACCTCGTGGAGGATGTAATGCCCAGTCTGCGGCCATTGCGTATTCCATGGCTGCAATTCACAGCCAGCAGCTTATTTAACATTGAAATAAAGACTTGGATTTTTTAAATAAAAAACACATTTAAAGATGTGTGCATTGAAATGTATATGAGAACGTGCACACGCGTCTGGGTATCTGTGTCCTGCAGGAGAGCGAAGGGAGCTTGGCCTTTCTCCAGCAGAAAATGTTGGTCTAAAAAAGTTAGAAGAAAAGTATAGAAGTCCTAAATTTCCCATTTCTTGGTGAGAAGCAGCAGATTTCTGCATCACATTCCCAGAATCAGCTGCCACAGCACGGGCTGGGGAGAGCCCTGTGGGGCCAGGACCGTGGCTGGACCCAGGCAGCATGGGACCCCGGGGATGGGGACACCAGGCCAGGGCGATAGATTTAACAATTCTGGAAAAGCAAAAAAACCCCACAGCAAAAATCTAATAAGACATTTCTGCAAATACATCTCTGTCCATTAGGCCAGCACGTGGCTCCTCGCCTGCTCGATGGGTCGGCTGGCCAGCGTGTTGGCTGAGCGCTCCAGCCTGGATCGATGCTCCCTGGCTTTATAAACCCACTAATCATCCTGATTTATAGGCAACGCGTCTCAGCAGCACCCGGAGGCCTCCTGCATGTGTTCTGAGAGGAGGGTTTAAACCTTCCCCGCTTTTCAGTAATTCTGGTTTGGAGAAACCCATGGCTGCCAGCTACCCCAGCCCCTTCCCTGCTGCTCCCAAGGTTTGCCGTGGCGGATTGGCCACCGGTGGGACTGGGGGAGGCGGAGGGCTGCCAGCTCCCGGGGAGGGGGCTCTGGGGGCCCCCAGGTTTCTGCCGTCAGGGTTATCTCCAGCCCCATGGCTGAGGCAGCAGCTCTAAAGTACAAGCAGTATTTGTGCTGTAATTGCACCCTTAATGAGCCCGTCCTCTGCTTAGCAACTGCTCCCTGTTATCTGCAGGGGTATTTGCTTATACAAGCAGCTCCGGCTACTCTGCAGCGTCCCCGGGCTGAGGGCAGGCTCAGAGCCACGTCTCAGTCAAGCCAGGAGGCTGAGGAATCCCTCCTTGCCCATCCCAGGGAGCTGCCCGTGCAGTGCAGGCAAGGGCCCTTCCAGCACCCAACTAACATCCCCCAGCCAGGCAGAGGGAGTGGGAGCAGCAGCACCAGCACCGGGGCATCTCCACAGGGTGCTGCATCTCTGCAGGGTGCTGCAGGGTGTCTCTGCAGGGCGCTGCACGCAGCCTGATCAGCCCAGGCACGGCCTGGCTCCGCAGACTTGCAGAGCACAATCTGTTCAGCTAATCAAAAGCAGACAAAGTGCCGACTTGATTGCAGTGACTAAGTACCTTCATGGGCAGAAAATGCCAGGCGCTGGAGAGCTCTTCAATCAAACCGTGCAGAAGATGGCACAGCAAGAGCCAGGAGCACTCGGGGTGTGCCTGGGGACCAGTGCACGCTCGTGAGAGCGAGGATAATGAGGGGAGGAGGGACGGGGAGCAGTCCCGTTTCCATCCCTGGGTGTCGGGGTGCATGGGGGGTGCTGAGCACACCCTGGGGCTGCAGGAGACCCGTCAGCCAGGCTCGGTCACACCGACCTCGTGGCTGCTTCTGGTCTTCAAATCTGTGAATCCACGGACTTTAAGTATTTTCAGAGAATTTCCTGTATTTAGAGAGAGACATGCTCTTAAGTGCTTCCCTGGACGAGGGCCAGAGCGCTGAGCGCCTGCAGGACAGACCCTGGCTGGGGACTGCACGGCTGCACGCCTGCTCCTAGGAGAGGAATATGCCCACGGATGCATCTTCTCCCGAGGATGAGTTCCTGGCTCCTGCCTGCAGGGCTCTTGGGGGTCCTGCTCCTGCCTGCGGGGCTCTTGGCACCAGTGCATGAGATTCCTGATGCAGAGGAGAGCTTTTTGCATCTCCTGCATCTCCTGGGTGGCTTCCCAGGATGGTCTCTGGATGCTGAATGGCACCAAAGGGGCTGCAAGGACATGCCCAGCCTCATGCCCCGCACCAGCAAGGAGAGCTCCTTGGGCTGACAGCATCCATTGGGCAGCATAAAAAAGCCTGTGCAAAACTGCAAGTTTAACAGCTCATATTAACCTTTGCACTGCTAGCACCCATTAAAGGGAAGCCACTAAAGACCGTCAGGTCAGTTTATAGGCAGGCATTGCCGACACAGATGCCTGTGCGCCCAGAGCAGCGTACCATGGTGTGCAGCTGCCCAGCCAGCGCTGCACCCACTGCAGAGAGGAGCTGCGAGACCCTCACCTGTGTGCTGCTGCAGGGGTGCAGACACCGTGCTAATGAGCTGGAGCACTAACCCAGGCTGAAACTGCCAATGTGCACATTCACATGCAGCTGAGCACCGTCAGAGGGGAGCCAGTGCCAGCAAGGACCTCTGGGCCCCCCGTGAGCATCTCCCAGGGGAGCAAGGCTGGGGCAGGAGATGCTGTGCCCGCCTTTGGCAGCACTTGGCACAGACCCCCCTCCCATCACTCCCACTTTGCTGTGAAGCTCTTCTTGGCCTGCACGCCATGGTGGTCCCACAGGACACCTGCGCGTGCACAGTGCAAGGTGGCTCCCATCCAGGGTGATGCCGGCTGCTCTACAGCTTTCTGGGTGCACTGGGGTGGATTTTTTTCCCCATTTTCTATGCTGTTTCCTTTGGGCTTTCCAAGAAATAGGCTCTTGCTGCTCCACAGCTGCCTCTTCCAGCCCAGCGCTGCAGCCTGCCCTGATCCCGCAGCCTGAAACACAGGACCCCCCCAGCACAGCGGTGGGAAGGGAGGAGAGGTGTGAGAGGCTGCTTTACTTGCACCTTGTAAATAATGCATTGGTTTGCACTTACAAGAGTCTGAAAACACAGCACGCTGGTTTGTGTTACTGCTGGGGCTGCTGCTCCCTCTGCGGCAGTTCCCGCAGACAGAAGCGCAGGATCTCCCCCCTCCCTTGGGCTCCTTCCTTCCGCAAACTGTGCTTTTCACTCTTAATTTCCTCTTTCCTATTTAATGAGTTGGTAAGTATCAGGGATGATGCCTGTCTCAGAGCCCCTGTGCATTAGCGAGAGATGATCCCATTAGGAGCAGGCCAGCAAGCCTGGCTCAATGCATCCCATCCTATCCGGGGCTATCAGCCCGGGATGGCGCTGCCGCCAGCGCCGCAGAGCTGCGGGGTCCTGTGGGACAGCCTGCCCCAGGCAGCCCTGCCTTCTCCCCAGGGGATGAAAGCTGTCCCGGGGCAGCGTGGGCAGCCCCACACCTGCTGAGCGTGCCGGGTCCCGGTGTCGGCCCTTGCCCGGGATGGATGTGCACAGCCCCTGCTCTGCAAAGCACCTGAGCAGCTCTGCCCGCGGGTGCGAAACACTGCGCAAAACAAGGAAAGTTTCACCTGGGGAAATGCAGAAGTTCCCAGAACCGTGGGTCACGCTCTGAAGAAAACAGAGTGTTTTCAGCTGTCTGCTGGTAAGAGAGAAAGCAGAGAAGGGAAAACAGGTTCTGCTTTTGGAAACCGCGACCTTCTAGCCCAGAGATCAGGACACGTCAGCTCATCAGCGCCCATCTGCCAGAGACTCTGCATGTACCGGAGGTGTCAGAGCGACAGATAGCGTAATTGCTAAATAATTCATCAGAAAAGGCCAAACAAAAGCAAGTGGTAAGAGCAGCCCAACAGAGTAAATATGTAAGCAGACCCCAGAGAGCCAGGGCTGCAGCGTGGTATCCACTTTGCAGCGAGCTCTCTGTTGGCAAGAGCTGCTTGGAAAACTCTGGGTGGCTTCGCTTCCAATAACACGCCTGTTGATTTTCCCTCCGTCCCTCCAGCAACTTTTGTGACATCATTTTCCCCTTATATCCCTCTTTCACTTTTCTATTTCAGACCGGGGTGAGGAAGGAGAGCAGCAGGACCTTCCACGGCACAGCTCACGCTCATGTTGCCTCCACGTAACCCTGGAGCATCCCCGGGAGAGACTGAGCCAGCCCTGCCTGCAGCCCAGCTGCCGCAGGGCCCCGGCAGAGCCAGCTGGGTCCTCCCTTGGCACCCGCCTTGCTCGGCATCGGGGGGAGCCAGATGCCCCCAGAGCGGCTGCACCCCGGGGCGGCTGCTGCTCACTGGTGCCAATCCCTCGGCTGCTTGTGCCTGCCCTGCTTGCCTGGGCAGTGGCTCCTCTCCACAGCCAAGTGAAGCTGTGTCCAGAAATTGCAGAGGGGCATGGCTGGCAGGTTCCTGGCACCCATTCTGCAGGTTAAATCTGTCCCTGGCCACAAATTAGACGTGTCTGTTGAGTTCATCTTAAATTACAGTGCAGAGCGGCCCTTGTAATTAGGAGCTTTGCTCTGAAAGTACATCCCTGCAATGAATGGCCTGCACACGCTTCTTCCTCCCGGGAGTAAATCAAGGCAGAGGGGCCCCATCCTGCCCATGAAAATGCGTGGAGGAGGGCTCCAGCCTTGGGCACCTGCGGGAGCTCTCCCCAAGGCGGAGGGTGGCAGTCGCCCGGTGCAGGGTGGCAGCAGCAGGACGCGTGATGCTGCCCTGCACCTTGTGCCAGATTTCTGCCCAGTGCAGCCCGATTTCCAGCTCTACAAGACTGGGACACAGGAGCAGCCAAACTGGGTTTTATCCCTAAACCCTCATCTCCTCACGGCAGGTCTGCCTATGCTGGGACTCCCTGGCGGAGGCACTGCAGTGTGCCATGCGAAGGGTGGCAGAGTGGGGATCACCCTTCTCCGTGCCACGCAGCACGGCAGCAGCCGCACGGCACATCCAGCCCCCGCAGCCTCTCCCTGGCTGCAGTGCTGCTGCCCGGGCAGCCTTGCCAGAAATGGGTTTGGCCGGCTGCTTCCCACTCCTGGAACTGTCGGGGTCTGGAGCCAAGTGGCTCCTTCCCAGGTGCCCAGGCAGCAGCAGCATCTGCAGGGATGGGCTTGGCACCACTGGAGCCTTTGTCCTAAAGAGGCAAAAGGCAAAGCACCCAGATTTAAAAAAAAAAAACTCTACAGGCGAGCAGGGGCTGTTACCTGTGCCCTAGTTGAGCGGGGCATGGCTGAAGGGTGGCGGGTTGTTCCTACAGAGAACACCTGGGAAAGGGAGGCTGAGCAGCTGCTAACCCAGTGAACTGAAATTTAAGACGCTGAAAAATTATCCTGCCCATCGATCAGCTCTTCCTCAGCCTGCAGCCTCCGTGCGGGGCCTCACCTTGTGGCTCACCCCCCGCCCCAGCTCCGCCAAGACCCTCCCGGCAGCAGTAGTGGTGTGTGCGCAGCCTTCGATAAATCTTGCTAACGGATGGGCTGTGAAAAGCCATTTCCAGGCTGCAGCGTACAAGGAGCAGCAGCGAGTGCCCTCCTGGACGGACCCACACCCCCACGCCACTTGCTTTGGGGGGCTGCAGCCCCCCCCCGAGCACCACGCAGGGCCAGGGGCTGCGTGAGCCACCAAAACCATTGGTGACCACTTCAGAGCCACCGTGCCTCCCCGTGCAAGTGTTTGTGCAAAGCCACAGTAACCAAAAGACAATTGCTGTGCCGTGCCGGGGGAAGCAGCGACGCAGGTGCAGCAGCTCAGCACGGCAGGGCTGGGGGGGAAGCGGGGGCGCGGGCTGGGCTGAGCAAAGGGTCTGGGGCCGATGCAGTGGGTTGGCCATGCTAAGCACACCGGTGACTCCCGGCACAGTGAGACGTGGAGTCTGCTGCGGGTATGGCAGCAGCAAGAGGGCACCGAGATGTTTTCACACAGAGCTGGCTTTTTTGTCAAAACAAAGCAGAACAGAAAATCTGCAGATTTTTTTACTGAAACCTCACATTCTCTCTTGCAGATAAAATTTCACTTTCTGGTTTGTTGTTTTTTAACCAGAATAACCTAAAACATTTCAGAAATGTGCTTCGTAGCCCAGCCGCAGATGCCTACCAGCATCTTCATCCCAGCAGCCCTGGCCCCAGACAGCTTCTCCCCACTGCTTCCCGCTGTGCCGGTGCGAGGGCACAGCGGGCGTCACGGTGCCCAGACTCGTCCTGCACTCCGGATGCGACCGCGGTCTGCTGTGGTTGGAGGGAACAGGACACATCCCCGGGCAGTCCCCTCCTGCCCACCTAATATTTCTGTGGTCTTGCAATTGAGAGCAAAACCGCTCCCCTCTTCCCGCCACCGCTGGTTTTGGCGTCGCTGCCAGAGCCGCTGCCGGCTTCGGTGCAAGGCGTGCGCCAGCCAGGCCGGGAGGAGCCGGGCGCCTGCGCTGGGCAGGACTTCTCTGCGGAGCCTGAGCCCGCTTCATCGCCGGGGTCCTTGTCACCCCCTCGGTGGCAGTGCTATTCCTGCTCTAATTCCTACTCCCCAGCCAGCAAAGCACGCACGCTGCAGCTCGGTAACAGCGTTACTTCTCCTGAACACCCCTGGTAACTGCATTGCAGCAGGAGCCTTGATCAAGCCCTGGAAGCTCAGACGGCCCCACAGTGCCTGCGTGGCCTGACAGGAGGGGTGGGCCAGGGGAAGAGGGGCTGGTCCCATGCTGGGCACTCAGATTGTTCCTCCAGCCACGAGCACCACTGGTCCCCGCTCTCCCTGGGGGTACCCCCCATCTTCTGCTTCTTTATACAACCTGGGGTCGAACCCCCCCACGCAGCAGCCAGGTGCCTCCAGGCTTGTGACACCAGATGTGAACTTGGCCCATTGTCCCTTTAGGACGTTTGTCACCTAAAAATACCACCTGTGTTTTCCTGCACACTGTTGTAGTTTGTAATTGGTGCATATAAATATATACATATATATATACACAGAAACACAGCTGAGCAGGAGTGCTATTTAAAGCCTGGGCAAGGAGGAGGACCAGCGCCAAGCCCGGTTTTTAGGAACAGGGCATAGGTGCAAGCTGAGGACACAGACCCAGCCCGGTGGCTGCGCTCCATGGTCACAGACCCATCGCCTGGCAAAAATAGGAGCGTACGTAGGGGTTGGAGGAAGTTTAAATAAACACCGGAGGTGGCGCAGGGCAGTACGGCCGAGGCCGGCTGTGCGGCACCTGCCCCGGCGAGGGGCAGAGCTGTGGGTAACCCCCTGCCCCAGCTCCCCTCCCCACTGCATCCTATGGGATCCCCACTGAGGGGCATGGCCGCCCTGGTGCCGCAGCACCCCGAAGCCACGGGCAGACGAGGCTTGCACAGCACCGGCCCCGGGAACGTTCAGCGTTAGCAAATGCTGGATGCCAGGACGGGGGGTGCCCCGGCAGCACCTGCTCTGCCCTTACACCTGGGCACAAAGGCAGCCACTGTGCTGGGAACGCGACACCCCCGCCAGCTGAGCCCCGTCCTCCCCGGGGACTTGCGCAACAGAAACCCCAGCCCTGCCAAAGCCAACACAGGCTGCTGCCTCCGCGGGAAGAGGCAGAGCGGAGTTCAGAGCCTTTGCTCGGGCCCGAGCGCAAACCACCTCCTGCCAGCTCGGATGCCGTGGCTTTGGGGGTTTTTGCTTCCTCCCCACCATCGTTTGAGTCAGCCCTTTCTGCAGCGCACTGGGAGCAAAAGCCTCCGCAAGTGCCTCCATGCGAAGCCACCAAGTTTCCCTTCAGTCCCACCCCGGACCCCACGAGGACCCGAGTGACCCTCGACGCTGCATCTGCACTCCCTGCTCAGGAGCGGTCAGCGGGGGCCCCATCCCGAATGGGCTCCCCTGGCTGGCAGAGGCAGCGATGGAGGGATGGGGAGCCGCTGGCCCCCAGCCAGCAGAGCATCTGGGTAAATGAGGAGCGGTGCTAACGAGCGCCGCAGCCTGGGTCCTACGCGTTGGGGCCGTAGGAGAGGGCAGGGTGGGACAAGCGCTGCTTTTTGGCTGTGGTGCTCCACATCCGTGCAGCACCAGGCTGCCGGCACCGGACCCACGCTCCTGCTCAGGGCTGCAAACTGAGGAGCATCGCACTCACCACGAGCCCACGTTGCTGCCTGCTCTGAACTTCACGCTATCTCTGAGCTGCGTAGATGGGGGGACAGACGGCCTCACCTTTCCAGCCAAGGAATCAAACCCGCTGCCCTGCACCCTGGGCCACCCTGGGAGCCCCGGCTGGGAAGCCCACTGCCAGCACCTTGTGGGATCTGGCTGCAGCATCCGGAGGCACCCCATGTCCCTGCACGACGGCACAGTGCAGGCGGACAAGACCTTGGGCTGCCCGTGTTGCAACACCTCCGGACACCTCCCTCTCCCCAAGGTCGTCGGGTTGCAGCTGATAAACCCCAAGCAGTACTCCCAGTGCCTGGCTGCAGCGTGGATGTACCTGCCACGGGCTCAGCCCCTCTCCGTCCCCAGACAGCCACCACCCCCTGCTTGGGGCCAGCTGGCAGGTGACGATGCTGGGGCTTTGTCTCTGGCCTATGATGTTGCCCGTGATTTATAGGTCATTTTACAGCAGCTGTAAAGAGGCTGTAAATTATAGGAGGGGCATAAATTAGCCACGGACCCCTTTACTGGCCATAAAGATCTAAGGCCCACCACAGCTGCCTTTGGAGCTGGCACCCCGGGAGCATTCCCGAGGACAGCCAGGGGTGTCTTCAGCCAGGCCAGCGGGGCCGCGCCGAGTTATTTAGCACGCCTCAAATAAATGGGCCCTTTTATTCCAGTGGGGCCGCGGAGCCGGCGGGTGACAGGTGGGGAGGGGCCGGTGCGATGGGGGCAGCCCAGGGGGCTGGGGGCTCCCTGCCGAGTCCGGACCTTTCCCCCCTCGCTTTGTTGAGCGGGAAGAGGGCACTCTGTCCCCCCAAGGGGCCCTCGGTGCCGGGACCCCCAGCCCAGCCCCAGGAGGGTTTGGTGGTCCAGCCCAGCAGCTGTCTGCCAAGATGCAGCAGCGGGACGGTGTGGAGAGCGCAGGAGCACGGCAGGACCGTGGCGGGCTGGGTGCAGGCAGGGATGCAGGCAGCTCCCACGGCCGCCCCGGCTGCCTGCCCCGGGTCACAGCGCGCAGGGGGTCTGTGGGGCAGCCCCACGTCCTCCTCTTAATGAGCGTGGGGGCAGCTCCTCGTTCAGCTCCTGCAGCCCTTGGCAGGAGCCGCCGTGGCCGCTGCCTCCCGTGCCGTGTGCCCTCCGTGCAGAGGCTCCATGTGCGCCAAGTCCCCCAAATTCCTCCGCTGGCCGCCCTGCCCCAGCGGCAGTTGGTGCCCTGTTGTTCTCCGACGTGACCCTGGAGCACAAACAGCTTTGCAGCTCCTCGCTGTCCCGTTAATTACATTATGTCTAACGAGAAGGATCAGGCGGAAGGGATTAAACTTTGAATCTGCTTCCGCGGTCCTGGCGCACAGGAGAGAAAAGCAGCTTTATCCATTCAAAACGGGAGTCATTTTTCACACCAGCTCCAATCCCAGCACTAATCTCCTTAGTTTAGCCAGCCCGCTGTCAGGTCCGCACACAGGCAGGGCAGGCAGGGCAGGCAGGATGGTCCTGGCCCCAGCCTCGGGGTCTTTCCTTCCTTATCCAGCTTTGTGGTCAGCCGGACAGTGGTGGAGGTGACGGGGCTGTGACGGGGCGGGCAGGGGACTTTGCAACCCCTGCCCCAGCACTTGCTGTGCACGAGGGACCCTTTCAGTGGCTTCTCCCCCACCTCTGCCTGCGCCGCGCCACGCCGGTCGCCACCAGACGAAACAGCGCGTCTGGGGAATTTCTGAGAGTTGCCAGCGGCTCAGCGTTTCCTCCTGCCTGGGGCTGCAGCTGCTCGCCGCATGGCCAGAGCGCGGGAAGCACCGCTTTGGGATGAAGCCTGTTCCCAGGCGTTTCAGGGAACAGCTTCCAAGCATTGGGGTCCATGCACACACAGCACCAGCAGAGCTCCTGGTCCCCGGCGCCACCCAAAGCCCCGGGGGTGGGTGCAGCGTGAGCACCCATGGCCGAGAAGGCAGGGAGCCGAGCAGGGAGGGCTGCAGAGCTCGCACGGATCCAGCAGGACCCAGCGCACTGGGGCAATGCCGCAGCCCGGGCAGCTGCACCCCTGGCTGCCACAGGAACGCGGGGACACAGGGACAGGGTTCAGCTGCCACCACCGCTCCCAGCGTCTGCTCCAGGTTTCGGCCCCTCTGTGGCTGTGCCAGGGCAGCTCGGGGCACCGGCAGCTGGGCAGCCCCACACCCAAGAGGCTGAGCCGGGGGGGTGAGCGGCGGAATGGGTGATGCTAGTGATTTGCATGATTATTCAGCATGAATTTGCCTTTGTTACTGAACAAGGCATAGCCAGGGGTCACCATTTCTGGAGGGTCGCAGTGCCGCAGCCCAGCACGCAGAGCTGGCGGAGACAAGGCCGCAGTGGGTCAGCAGCCAGGCTGACACCCCGCAGCAACAGGGTCACCCCTCATGTCACTCAGGCTGCTGCAATGAGGGCGGTTTGCATTTTGAGAGGCTGGACCATCACCTGCCTCCCCGACGTGCAGCCCAGCACAGAGCCTGCATTTTGTCCTCTGCCCAAACTACCCAGGAAAGTGTCGGCCGGCCAGGCAGGACCGTGCAGGGCTCCCTCCCCGTCCAGGCTTGCCCCGCTCTCGCCTCCACCGCATGCGGTGCACGCTGCTACACAAGCCAATGGCTCGGCCACGGGATCCCAGAGCCACTGAGCTCCCCAGGGAATTCGGGCAGGTGTTTCCCTGCCGGGCCATGCCACCACAGCTGCTTGGTCGTCACAGCCCTGCAGCGTGCTGGGGTGGAGGAACGATTGTTTCAGGCTGGGCAGAGCCACAGACGGAGGGATGGTTTGCTGGGGTAAGGGCTGCTCAGAAGCAGGGTCTTGCAAATCTCAGTTTAACACTCCAGCTGAGATTTCCCAGCACCGTGTTAGGCATGGAGCCCTGCGGTAATTCCCTGGTGAATAAGGGAAAGCGCAGCCTGAGGATTTGGTGATGTTTGCAGTCTCCCTGGCAGACCCGAGTCCTCTGACAGGAGCAGACAGACACCCCTGGGCGAAGGGCCCCCCTCAACGTGCCGAATCCGACCCCGCAGCCGCTTGGCACGCTCTTCCTGCAAATGCCTGACCTTGAGGTCTCTCAGGAACAACAGGGAAAACCTCTGCCCCCCAGCACGGGCACAGGGCTCAGCTCTGCACAGAGAGACCCTTGTGCTCCATGGTGGTTCCTGGACCCGGCAGCGGCGGCTGCAGTAGTCACACTCCCAGCATGGAGACAATGCTGCTGAGGGGGACAGACACGGGGGGCTGCCCTGGGCGGTGCGATCAGCTGGAGCTCGGCTCTGCGAAGCCGTCCCCAGTAGCTGCAGCGCAGGGAGCGGTGGGTGCAGCCACCGACCCCCCGGCCCAGAGCACAGCTGCCGTCCAGTGCTCGCTGCAAGACAGCAGCAGTAAATCTGAGCTCGTTGCTGGAGACCCCAAGGAGAGCATCTGCAGCTTGTTTTCAGCGTGAACTCCTGTAAAAAGGGCACCGTGCCTATAAATCCATCACGGGGAAGCTTCCTGGAAGCCCGGTTCGGCTTCTGTTCCTCTAATTCCTCTTGCACAGAGCCCCTACCACTGCCAGCATGGAGGCAGGGCAAACTGAAGGGGCTTTATACATCACATCTCTGCAGCTTGCCTGGCCAGGTTCCCCCTAGTGTCACCTTCTCAGTGCTCAGCAGCGGGGAGAGGAGCTCCCACCCTTTGGGCACCAAACCCCTCTGCAATGGCTCCCCATGGCCAGAAACCTCTGCCAGGGCCACCTTCTGAGCCAGGCTGTGCTCTGTGTCCTTTAGCATCGAACAGTTAAAACAGGATTTAAAGCCTTCTTGGAAATCACGGTCCATCAGCAAAGAGAAGGGTAAGTATTTTAAAGTCAAATATTGGCGGATGAGCATACCAGAGGATGTTTCCTACCCCTGCAGATTAAGCCCAAAGGAATTAATCTATAAGAGTCTAATTTAAGAAGCTTTTATGCACCTGTGCAGCTCTTGCTCTCTCTCTTTATATACCACTTGCCTGCCCCAGCGCTGCCGGTGCTCTTACAAGCTGCTGATCAGGATAAGGCCCTGGGGGGAGCTGGCGACTACTTCGTCTCTAGCTGGAGGTACCACACTGAGCCACCCCCCTGCCTGTGGTGAGTCCCTTCCCCTGCCCGCCCGGGGACTCCTGGGGATGCTGCAGGCAAGGGCACGGGGGGCTGGAGCTGGAACCGCGTCTCGGGGATGCGGGAGCAGGCGTGCATCTTCTGCTGCCCCTCCCAAGGGGTTAACCCTGCTCCCGAGTTTACATTCCTGTGTGATGGGAAATGCGATCCGGCACTGCCTGCTTTGCCCGCAGGAAACCCGGCCGGAGCCCTCCCTGTCCGGCTGGGATGCAGGGGCAGGCAGGCCTGGTCCCTTGCCGGCTGAGGGATGCCAGGTCCCTGCTGCAGGAGAGGCAGCGGGGTCAGAGGGACCCCTCCTGGGGCTGGCAGGGGTCCTGCCCCCCCCTCGGCTGGGGGCAAACCTCAGCTGCGTGGAGCGGTGCGCTGCAGCCCTGCCTGGGGTCTCAGGCCGGCGGGGTGGTGGGTCTGGGCAGGTCTCTGAGGGCCTGGAGAAGGCGGTGGGGAGGACGGGCTGTTGCAGGGGACGGGGCTACTCAGGGCAGGGTGAGCAAGGCAGGAGGGGTGTTCAAAGCAGGTGGTGAAAGAAATGAGCTGGAAAAAACCTAAATATAATCACCAGGGCCTCCTTCCAGCTTAATGCTCTTCAGCGAAGAGGGACAGGGTGTTTCTCCTTGCTGGAGACACCCCTAGAAGAGTGCCTTTGACCCCAGCCACGACCCTCAGGTGTCTGTGGAGTTTTCCAGCACCTGTGACCCCAAAGGAGCGTTTCCAACCTGCAGGCTCCTGCGCAGGGCCAGGCTGCAGCCAGGGAAGCCGCAGAGCTGCCGCAGGAGTAGCGGCAGCGTGTAACCCCGGAGGTGTGCGGTGTAGGGCAGCTTGATGGGGGCTTGGTCCCGGAGGAGGAGCAGCCGTGGTGGGGGAGGACAGGCGTGCTCCGGCGGTGCTGGGGAAAGGCGCTCTGGGCAGAGCGTGCATTGGTCTGATGGGAACCCTGGCTCTGCTTTGGGAGTGATGCTCCTCCAGGGAGGGATGGAGAAGTTTGGCTGTTTGCAGAAGCAGGGAAAGGGCAAGAGGAGCCCAGCAGTCCCGGACGGGAAGGCAAGAGGAGCTGTTTGCAGTCTGGAGGGGGTTAGAGAGTTTAGGGTCTGTCTGTGGTTTGCTTTGCCTTCCTCCTCCTCCTGTTTCCAGCGTGTGGGAGGCATCTTCGTCCGGCCTCACCAGCAGCATCGGGCTCATGTGGGTTTGGAAAAGCAAGCGGGCACAGCTCTCTGCCCTGGTCTATAAATACAGCGGCTTCTCCAGGGCTGTCTAGACAGGAAGCAGCCTGCGAACTGGGAGAAAACTCCCTGTGTTAAAGGGGACCGGCAGCCTGTGCTGGAAGTCCAGGGAAAGTCGGCTACTGAAATATTCAGGCGTGCCCAGGAAGCTCCTCTGAAAGGGGCTGTGGACCCCGCGAGCCCGGTTGCTGCCAGGCTGGGTGCCAGGCTGCCTGGATGCGGTGAGGTCCTGGCCCTATATCAGCTGGGCAGGAGCTGCTGCCTGCAGCCCATGCCATGTCCTGCTGCCATCACAGGCAGCGCAGGGCTCCTCCTGCCCTCTGTGTCCGTGTCTCGTCCTTCAGAGTGCAAAGACTCCCAAAAAGCTTCCTTCTTCCCTTGTCTGGGAATGGGGAGACCCCTGCACCAAGCGCCTCACTTCCAAATCCAGGGGATCCACGGCCCTGGATGAGGTGGAGGAGGATGGGGAGGCATTGTGGCTGTGCCATCAGTGCAGCTGCAGCCACCCCCTCTATCCCTCTCTGGCCTTCCTCCCGCCCAGCTGGCCCCTCTGCCTCCTGTCCGTACACTGAGCTTTGCAAAGCAGCATGTGTGAGACCAGCTCTAGGGAGTAGATCCACTGGATCCCTCGCTCATCAGAGCCTGGGAAACAACACAAGGACCCAGCTGCTTGGGTCCTTCCTTCCAGGCTCTGAACCTGTTGGAGTTTGCTTTGCATTGCTTTCATTTTATACCCTTGCAGGGGAAAGTCCTCATCCCGGTTGTTTTGTTCCTGGCTGTGGCTTTTTTCACTATAAATACCCAAGCATTGCTTGAAAGAAAAAAACAGCTCTAGGTAGTGGGAGAAAAATCATAGCCCATGGGTAATGACACATAATTACAGCCTTTCTCCTGATGAAAGGAGCTGCCATTGGGCTTCTAAATGACAGTGTGCAGAAAACGCTATTATCAGATTATCCAAGTGGCAGAATCTTTGCAGCAACAAGGAGGCAAACTGCGTCCGGCCCTGGGGAGGAAGAGTGGCCAGCACCATCCTCAGCCCCAGCCTGATGGCAGTGTGAGAGCTGGAGCAGCAAATCCCGCAGCCGAACTGATCTCCGCGGCAGCCCAGGCTGTTTGCTGCCCCTGGAAACTTGCACTGATCCTGCCAGCTTGAGGGACCTGTCCCCATGTCCCCGGTTCCCAGCAAGGAGAGGGGCTGCAGCAGCCCTCGTGGGCTGGCACCTGGGCTGGGCTCTGCGGGTGCTGCTGCAGGGGTGCGATAAGGGAGCGCGTCCCTGTGAGCTGGAGGAGATCTGCCCAAGTGATTTGTCTTTTGCTCTTTGCCTGTATCACTGTAAATGCTCTAAATTATAGGCATTTGTTATCTGGAGCTTCCTCGTCCTGCTAAGGCAAGATAACAGCCAGAGGAGGTTGCTGTTATTACTCTGATCGACTTCAGCACCTTTATCTACCACTGGAGATCTCCTGGGCCTGATCCAAAGATAGCAGGAGCCTTTTTCAGGGTGGGGAGCTGAGGGAACGGGCAGTGCCCAGTCCCTGCCCCAGCTCTTGAGATAGCGGCTGTCCTGGGCAGCCATCAGGATATCCTGATTTCATGTTACCAGGATAGCTTAGCAGCCACTGCCCACTGGAGACCCCAGTCCCTTTCTCTCCTCGTAGGGAATGGATCTGGGGTTGAACCGCTCTGTCCCCAGGTCTCTGAGCCTGCCTGGGTGCGTGGGTGCTTCCCCGGAGCCTGAGCAGCCTCAGGATGAGTAGAGCATCAGTGCAGCTAATGGGAAGTGCTGGGTGTCCCCTGGGACAGCTTATTAAACATCACAGCCCTGTGAGAGAGCCCGGCTGGAACAGCGTGACATTCATACACCAGCTCAGCTTCAGTGCAAGAGGGGCAATGTCAAACAAACATAATTAATTTCCCTCTGCAAATCAATTGGGGGCCAGAAGTCAAGCCCGCCTGGTACAGGAGATACACTGCAGTGAATAATCGCCCTCGTGGATGGGTGATCCATGCCGTGCTTCCGAGGGCGTGCCGTTCACCTCTGAGCAAATTAAAGAGCCTCCCCCATGGGCTGAAGGCAAGACAAGGCTGCAGGCCCTCGGCGATGGATTATCTGCTGCAGTGAGTTACCGCAGGGCTGAACCACCTGCCAGAGCTGCCCAGGGCGCTTCCCTGGTGATGAGCCCAGGCTGCGTGAACCAAACCCAGCAGGTCTCTCTCGGGCAACAGGTTTCTCAGATGGATGTTTCAGTCCTTTACCTGGCAGCTCTGGCAGAAGAGCAGCATGGGGAAGGCTGCAGCTTTGTGCTGGGAGCCCCTGAGGGGATGCAGAGCACTGAGCATCCTTTGCCCCTGCCTGCCCCAGGCAGCCCTGGGGGAGCCCGGGGTGGCAGTGGGAGCCTGTCCTGGAGGGCCACCAGTCTGGGGACGTGCCTAACTACTGGCCTGGCTGCAAACACTGCCGTGCAACTGTCTGCCCCAATTGTTGTCTGCAGACAATAAAATATCATGTGATGTCTTAATGAGCTCCTTGGTATTTGACAATTGCAGGGTAGCAGAGCTCGCTGCCCTGGCTGGAGGGGCTGGACCCTGCCCCACTCCCGGCACTGGTTTCTCGGTAAGCAGTTGCTGCGGAGCAGCTCAGTGCAGGGAACAGGAGGAGCTGCCCTGCCCCGAGCAGGGGGCAGGCTCCGTGGTAGACCCAGCTGGCCAGGACCCTCAGCCCTGTCTGCCCTGGCTCTGCCCTGTGAGGGCACGTTGTGAGCAGGGGCAGAGAGCTCTTATCAGCTGTGACTTAAAATGTGATACTGCACTCATGTCAGGGAAGTGGCAAAAAAAAGCTGGGCTCGGGCCCTTTGAAGGCAAGGCAGGATGGCTTTGGTGTTTTGCTCTCCCTGGCTAAGCTTGCTCCATATGGCTCCTGCTGTCTCCCACATGCTGCGTCTGTGGGCAGGCCCTGGTGTGACTCTGTGGGTGCCCTGAGCATCTCTGGCCCTGGAGCTGGTCCTCTCCTCCACAAGTGAGATCATGCTTGGGCAGTTTGGCTGGCAGGGGCTCCTGAAGGATGCATTTCCCTTCATCACCATCAGAAGAGCAGCCAAGTAGCAGCGGATGGGGGATATTACAGTGCTGCTAAGATGCAACCAAGGAAGGAAAAAGCCAGTTTGGCCCTGCTGATAGCAGAGAAACCTCTGAGCAAGGAGAGTGCTGGGGAGCCAGCCTGCAGCCCTGCAGCCAGTACTTTGCCCGTGCCAAGGCTTTACCCTGGCACAGCAGCATCCCAGAGCTGCTGCTCCTGGGCAGGCGCGGTGTGGGCTGGGACAGGGCTGCGTGCAGCCGAGCGATGCTGCCACGGGTGCTGACCCAGCCTGGCTGGGCAGCCGAAGCCCAGCTGAGAGCCGGCAGTGCCTGTCACTGCAGCCAGAGACACTAATAATGCTTTACTGAGCTGCAGTGGAGAGGTGAGAGAGGGGGCTTCCTGTAAAAGGCAGTGCTTTGCTTCTGAATCGTGCCCGGGAGCTGATGCTTTATCCCCGGTGCTGCTGATTTTCATGTGTCATGTTTCCCTGGGAAAGTTAGTGTTTTGCAGGCTGGGGGGTGAGCTCCCAGTGGGGTCCTGCCAGCTGGTGGCAGGGTGGCCTGCCTGGCTGCTGGCCCTCGAGAGGCTCGACTTCTCTCTGAGGTGGCATAGCCAAACCCTGTCCCTGCAGCCCAGCTGCCGACCAGCGAGCCGCTGGCCTTGGGGCAGCGTGCTGAGTTGCTCTGACTCAGATGTTCCGGCTGACGGGAAGCAGTTTGCCAAGGTCAGACAACGCACCTGGAAGTCTCTGCAGAGCGCTGAGCAAGCCCTGCTGCCCGGCCGGGAGGGGAGAGGGGGAAAGGCAATGGTTGCGTCTTGGGGATCAGGAAGGAGGGTGGCACAGGGACAGCCTGCCCTCGGTGCTGGCTCCTGTCTGGGGACAGACATGGGTGTCCCACCCGAACCCTGGGGCCAGGCTGCATCCTGCAGCACACCCGTTAACAAGAGTGCACACTTGTGCATGCTCGGCACTCACCACGATGGGACCGGTGCATGTTCTGCCGCAAGCACCCCCGTGCGTGTCCCGTGGGGAGCAGCACCCACCACACATGTGCTCTGCCTTTCTCGCACACGCTCAAAGCCACAAGCTAGCCAGCTGCCTGCAAGGAGCCCCGCACCCTGATGTGCTCTGGCCTTTTCAGGGAGAGATGGAGCTGACAAAGTCTTTGTCGTCGGATCTGTCAGGGAAAGCTCTTTGTTCTTCAGCATTTGCTCTTGCCTCCCCCTCTTCAAACGTAAAATAGATGCATCTGCTTTTGTTTTCTAAATGCAGAATTAGGGATTGAAAAGAGCCCCTTTGTAGTGGGGGAGGAGGGGAAGGGTTGCAGATCTTTAACTGGGAAGCAAGGTTAGGGGGGAGCAGCTCTATTGTGCCGTGACTCTCCTCCTCCATCTCAGCCCTTTCTGTGCCCCCTCTTCACACCCTGGTTCCCACTAGAACCACTCTGGAGATGCAGAGAAACCCGCCTGGGTGGGCGAGGGAGGATGGGCTGCTCCCCCAGCCACGGTCCAGGAACTGTGCTGGTGCCCATCGGCATCACCACTGCTGTTCCCATGCCCGACCGTGGGGATGGCGTGGATTCACCCCGTGGTGGGTTTTGCTGCCTCTTGATGCTGCAGCTGGGAGCTGGCGCACAGAGGTGGGTGGCAGAGGAAAGCCACCCCGCGGCCTTGGGCTGGCGAGTGGAGGCAGGGGTGGGCAGCCTGACAGTGCTGAGCATGCAGACCTGCACATGTGGAGCCTGGTGAGCGTGCGTGTGCATGTATGTGAGACCCTATGCAGGGATGCAGATGGGACGGTGCATGTCTGGGTGTCCCTGCAGGCAGGGTAGGAGGATGCGTGTGTGCCAGCAGGTACATCCCCTGCACCCTGCCCCGTGCTCGGTCCCATGCTGTGGGAGGAAGGGGGGCTTGCAGGGAGGCTGTGAAAGCTGCAGGCTCTGAGAGCAGAGTCCCCAGGGAGCTGCTCCCCAAGTGCCTTTGTTCCTCTGCAGCCAAGACAAAACCCTGCAAGCCCCGGCGTCACAAACCTCTTTCTTTCTCTGGCTGTTTTCTGTGTCAGGGCAGCTCTGCAGTGTGTCAGCTCCTTCCCAGCCACCACCCTGCCACTCTCCCAAGGAGGTGGATGACCCAGACACAGATGCCAGCCTGGGGCAGGACCGCATGCGGAGGCAGGGTCTGGACCACAACTGCACACCGGCCATCCCAAGGCCAGGAGCCCCTCTGCTGTGACGCAGACCTTCCCCCATGCACCTCCTGTCTTTCAGCAGCAGCTGGTTCACTCTCCCAGGCAGAAAGCATTAGTCTGATAGAGACCCTGCCGCTCCCACATTAGGAGCTATGCCCATCAGCAGCACAGGAAAACCCCCAGGCTCGGCCTGGGGAACCGCAGTGCTCTTTGGAGGAGGCAGTGGTGTGACCAGAGAGCAGGGGAGCCAGAGCAGGACAGCCTGGTGCCTGTTTGGCTTCCTTGTCCTGGCCTGGACACAGCGTTCCCACGGGAGCGAGCTGCCCCAGCCCTGCTGCCCGTAGGATTTGAGGTGGCGTTTCTAAACCAGCGCAAAGCCCAGGATGGGCGCTGCAATTTCCACGGCAGAGCTGAGCACCGGGCAGTACCCAACGGCACAGTAAACCTCCCTGGCCGAGCTGAACCTGCACATTTGATGCTGCTCCCCACCGGCTGGTGCTCGCAGGCTGTCCTGGGGATTTGCCTGACACAGGGTAAGTTGTTCAGCTGTTGTGGTAACTGAGACTTACTTTAAGTTTTTCTTAATCCTGTTCTTGATTAACTGCAGCTAAACTGAAACAAACCCAGGTTCATATGAAATTAGCATCTGCATTGCCTCGAAATTGCATCACCAATGAAAATGCATGTGTGGAAGAGCCCAGCACATCATCCCCCCGGTCCAGGAGAAGAGCCACGGGCTGGCAGGGGCTGGGACTGCCTGCTGCTGCCAAGGCACAGTCCACCAGCCCTCTGCCCATCCCTGCATGTACAGGCAGGCAGTGAGCTCCAGCTTGGTCCTTGGGGCCCTGTTGCTCCTCAGTCTCAGCCATGGCCCTTAGCAGTCCCCCATCCACTCTGGGGGAGCGTTCGTCTCCCTGTCCATCCTGGAGGACCTGCTCATGCTCTGCTTATGCCACCAGATGGTGACAGCTCATGGTCACTCCTGTGCTGAGCCCCGATGCGATGCTGAGGCCAGGGATGCAGCCAAATCCTTGAGCCTCCCGGGAGCAGGGCGTGGTCTTCCCCATTTTTCTGCCATTTGCAAACGTCTTTACTTATAAAGGCCCAAGAACTTGTGTCCCATTGATGCAGTCAAGCAGAAAGCTATCCCCAAGGAAGAGCAGCAGCAGAGGTATGAGCCTGTCTCCCATCACGAGGGTGCAATCCCATAAGGTCCCTTTCAGGGCCAACGTTAATAAGTCTGGGACAACAGCTCAGTGGGATGCACGGCCACTATGGAGGAGACTGGGGTCAGGAGCTCCTGGAGCAGGGCAGCTCCCCCAGCTCGTGTGGGTGCCCAGCCAGAGCCCCAGCAGCCTTGCTAGCAGGGCACCTTCAGCACAAAGTGGCCTGGCCCCCAGCTGTTGGGCGATGAGGGGAGACGAAAGCAGGGCTGGGGGGTGACCGGCTGCCCGGGGCACCCCAAAGGTGCATGGGGTGAGTTGTGCTTGTGGGGGGCTGGGGTTGGCCCTGCTGTCATCAAAACTCTCCCCCCTGTTCAGCTTGCTGGGCAAATAGCATCCCGGCAGGTGTGTTACCTTCCCCCCTTCTCCCTGTCCACACATCTGTCATCCTGGAAAGAAAATATGCAGTGGGTCTTGGCATGGCGAGCTGAACAGTTGCCTGAACCAGCAAGAGGCTGCTCCTGGAGATTGATGCCCAGCATTTGGTTCAAATATAGCTCCGGTGATTGACAGGGCTAATTCAGCCTGTCCTCTTCCCTGTTATAACTTAATCACTTACACATTGCCTTGCGCAGGTCTTTCACTGTCGGCCAGCGATGTCTTCATTCTGGGATGCCCCGACTCGGATCTGGCTTGGGGCTGCTCCCATGCTTGTGCCTCCTGCGCGGAGGCTGAACTGCCCTGCACCATCGGTGTTACCCTGAGCCAGCCCAGCTTTGGGGGAGCTTGTCTGAGCTGCACAAACTGGGGCTCTGCGGGGTGGGCTCCCACGTGGGAGAGTACAGCAGACAGGGTGGGTTCACTGGCCTGGCGATATCTCACCTTGCCCTCCGGCTTGCGGACCCAGCGCGGTCCTGGCTGAGACTGAGCAGAAGCCACACGTGCTGCTGTGCACGGAAAGAGTTTTTTGGGGTGCTCTGTGTTAGAGCTGCCGTGTTGCTGCTCCAGACCTTGGTGAAAGGTTGCCCGACGTACACAGCTGGGAAGGGGCAGGGACTGCAGCAGCGGTGGTTCCTGGATGGTTCCCGGGAAGGATTTGGGTCTGGCAACCCTTTAAAAATCTACTCACAGAAAGTGGGTGCCGCAGGGCCTTGCTTTGCAGAAGGGCTAGGCTGGGGGCTCCGGGCTGCCCACAGCTGCCGCCTGCCTGCTGCTGCCTCTGGGCTGGGTGCCGGGCAGGGAGAACAGCGGGGTGCAGGCGATGCCTTCGCCCCTGCCTGCGCCGCGGGGCCCGAGGCTTCCCCGGAGCGACTGAGAGCGACGGGGCGAGA
>WAAD01027139.1:82584-121250 GCA_013389945.1 Fregata magnificens | reverse complement strand
GGCCCCGGGGCGGGCTGGGGCCCGAGACCCCTCCCGGCTGCGGGGGAGCCCGGCCGGGGGGCTGGCGGTTGTTTTCCGAGTTGCTGCCTGGCCCCTATTTCCGAAAAGTTGCCGAGCGGGAGCCTGGCGGCTTCCAGAAGAAGATGGAAAAGGAGCTGGGATTGGTTTTGTTTAAGATTTCGGATCCTGGGGCGCTGCGGTGGTCACCGGGGACGGAGGTGCTCGGAGTAACGCGGTCCTAGAGTTTACGTTTCCCTTTGGGTTTGCAAGCTGCCCGCGGGGAGGTGGGGGGCTCCGAGAGCCTCCTTTATCCAAACTCTTTGCGGGTCTCTGGGAATCACTCTCGTTTGTACATGGCGAACGCGCGGGGAGTGCGGCGTGGTGGCCGACTACGCGTGCGATATTCAGTTATCTGCTGGGCCGATGTGCGCAGCCCTCAGCACCGGGGTGGGTTTTGGGTGGCCCTTTTTTGGTTGCGGCATTTGTGGTTTTTTGCTGTTGGGGCCATGAGCCGCGGTCGCAGCCAGCCGGCCTTTTGCGAGGAAGGAGCAGAGCATGTCCGTGTTCAGGTTACACGGAGGAGCACTGAAGCTGCCTCACGATTCCCTTCTCTGACCGGATTGTTGAGTTACTGCCCCGTGTCTTGAGTGTCACGGCTGGCTGGTGCAGCTTCCTCCCCGTCAATGTTTAAACCTTAACAGTGTGGTTCGCCCAACTGCTTGCATTAATAAAACAGACGGGCTCGGAGGCTGCTGGTCTGCCAGGGTCCCAGCCAGAGTGAAACTGGGATTTGTGTTCAGGCGGAGGTGGTGATTTGCTCTGGCTGGAGGTTGCTGGGTGCTGACCAGCTGGATGCGAGTGTGCGTGCAGAGGAGTGGGGGCGCGGGGGGCGGCCACCCTGCCCAGCCCTGGGGATGCTGCGGGAGTGCGGCCCCCGCAGACCGCTCTGGCTAGCAGCCATTTTCCCCACACAGGAGCACTTCCTCCCTTAATCTCTGTGGTGGCTGGCATGCACTGTTGCCTTTCGTTGTGTTGCTCAGAGAGGATTAAAATAAATAGTCCCTGCCCTGGCGGGCCGAAGGCAGGAGCAGTGCCGTTGCAAAAGCAGCTCGTGTGCGCATCCGTCGGCTCCGGGCTTTGCTGCGTGCGAGGTGCCTGCCGTGGGAGCGCTGCCTGCCCCAGCTGTGCTTGGAAGGAGCCCGGGTTGCTTTCAGGTGTGAACTGGAGCTCCCTGTTTATTTATCTACCTCAAAACATAAACTGAACTAGGAGCTGTATTGCCTCCAGCCCCAGCTGGTTTCCCCTTGATGCTCCGGCCCCCTGAGCCCCGGCTGCTAGAAGGGGCCACACGGCTGGGGCTGGGTCGCAGATGCTCGTCCCATCCCGGCAATTTAGCTTTCTCCCCTGTTGCAGACCTTCTGCTTCTGGGCACGAAGGCAAATGCAAACAGTTGGGGATATGCGTGCTGGAGAAGTGTATGTCCTTCCCCTCCTAGCAGCTTTCCTTGGGGGAGCTGAATGTAGCAAAAACCCCTCCCAGCTCCTTCCCTGGGAGGGTAGGTGACAGGCCTCTGTCTCTTCCAGGGGATGGCAGGCTGTGGTTGTGTCCCAGTGTCCCTGTCCTGGACCACTCCGCTGCCAGAGCAGTCGGTGGTACCAGCCCAGGGGAGATTTGCGGGTACCAATGGGTGCTCTGTAGATCTGAAAATCAAGCCCTCGGGTAGGGATCCCTGAATTTGAGGATGCTTCTAAAACTGAACTGGTTTTACAGAGATCTGTGGATGAGGCTGGGCCCTTCCCCATCCCTCCTGCCCCACGTGCCAGGCTCCCCTGCCGCTGGATGCCCACAGCGTGCATTGAACTCGGTGCCAGAGATACCCCTGGTAGCTGTAAGGCCTCGCAGCAGGCTGCAGCACGTATGGCCGGGAAGGGTTAACACCGTATGTGTGCTGCACAGTTGGATATTTATTTTTCCAAGCATGTGTCTGCTTTAAGCATTATAGTTTTTCCCTATCGTTACATTTGCAGTTGTGTTTGCTTTTTATTTCAGCAAATACGTGGTTCCTGACCCGAGCCTCAGGCTGGGGCAAGGAACGCTGGGTGAGGGAAAGGCTCTTCTCTGTCGCCCACGAATTTTGCCTTTGGCGTGCCCTTCTTCCCCAAGGGCACCTGGAGGGCTGCTTGTGTCGAGCCTCAGAGAAGAATTGAGTCTCCTTTCTGTATTTTGGAGCTGGAGTGCATCTCTGCCAGGCAAGGTCTTCTGCTGGCAGTCACCACCTCTCCACCCCAAGGGACATGTGGCCCCGAGCTGGGTACAGCCCCCCACCACGGGCTCCTGAAGCCTTGCAGACCTGGGAGCCAAACTCAGACTCTTCTCCCTGTTGAATTTGGCCTTGCCCTGTTGTTTTTCTGCCTGCTGCATTACACGCTGGTTGCTGGCGCCGAGGCACCCCGGCGCTCGCCTGCCTCCGGGACGCTCTGACGTGGTGGATGCTGCGCGGGCCAGCTCTGCTCCAAGGGGGAGGCGGCGGCTGCGTGAGCGGAGGCCAAGCTGCCCCGGTCCAGAGCCACGCCAGCCCCACCGAGCCGACCGGCAGCACCTACCCCCCCGTCATAGCCGACCGCGCGAGCACATGGAGCCTGCTCCCAGGGGATCAGATCGGGGACTCCCCTGAGGGACAGCACGGCATCGCGGGAAACCCCAGGCTGAGCCTGGGCTCTGACCCCCAGGTGCCCCAGCCAGGCACCCTGCTCCGGCACCGGCTCCTGCTTTTGGCGCTTTGGGTGCATTCCTGGGGATGAGCAATGGGACGGGAAGGGGCTTCCCCTGCTACACTCAGCTCAAAAACGTTCGGCACGGGCTGCTGAGTGTGGAAGGTCCCGTCTTGTGCCGCGTCCCTGGGACAGCTCAGCCCAGTGACTCACTGGCGTGGGAGAGGCGAGAGGTGAAAGTGCAGCCCTCGGGGTCCCCGAGGGCAACAGGGGAGACAGGTTGGACGAGACTGCTTCTCGTGAATGCACAGGCGTGCAAAGGCTGCGTGAGAGCATCTTCCCCGATGCGCGGGCGTGCAGGGAGCGCGTGCCCCTGGGAGGGTGCACAGGTGGGCACAGGGGTGTCCGTCACCGCTCTGAAATAGCTCCGTGGGTGTAATGGCCAGTTGTAATTGCAGTCTGGGAGGCAGGTCTCCGAGGAGCAGTTAGCCCTGGATCCTCTCTCACTGCTTCCATTTTTAGTCGTTTGAATCCACCCCGGAGCAGTAAATTGCAGCGTGCCGGGGCTGCGGGGAGTGGGGATGGTGCCCAGCAGGAGCTGGAGACCCACCCTGCTCGAGCTGCTGTCCTCCTGAGCAAACGGTTTCCTGTTGGGATTTATATAAAAGCTGTATACACGAAGAAGAGCCATGCCGTTGTTTGCACAGGTAGGAGCACTCTTCCTGCTTCCTCGCCTCCTTGCCGAGTGGGTGCAGAGGAGCCCTGGGGGGCTCCCTGGGCTCCCTTTTATCTTGGGAAGGAGGGAAGGGTCTGTGCTGCCCCTGCCCTTCAGCATCCACTCCTCTCTGAACACCAGGATTTCCTAGGGTGCTGCTGAGCCTGTCCGGGGGGAGTAGGCAGGATGCTTGGTTTGACCCCCGTGTGCAGGATGCATCCCTGCCCTGCACCTGTCTGCCTTCTAGCAAAGCCATAGCTGCTGCCACCTCCCTTTCTGCCCCGGGGAGCCGAGCATCAATCGGTCGTGCGCTCCCTCTGGACCTTGGCACGCGTCTCTCCCTTCCTCTCCCTCCCAGTGACTCTCCCAGACGCAGAGCAGCTCTTCGCTGCCGAGTGATCCGTACGCCATGGAAATATGCTGCTGTTGAGCCCCTGAATCAGCTGGAAGGCGCCCGCTCTGAGGTGTATCTGGAGAAGGGCTTTGCTGTGCACCGAGCCAGCACTGACTCATTTTTCAGGAACTGCTGCTTCTGGAGGCACTGCGTTCCCCTCCCTCCATCCCTCCCTCCCCTCGGCGCGGGGCCGGCTCGGGAGGCCCACGCAGACGCTCCGCATTAGGGCATGTTCCGGGGAGCATGTGCTGTCGATAAACAAAACCACTTAGAGACAGAAAATAATTTCCAGAAATACCAAAGACTTTTTTTTTTTTTTTTTCCATGAAGAATTCCACCTCCCCCTTCCAAACCCTGATAAATTGTTAACATTCAATAACTATTTTAAAGCGCGCTGCCTGGCGCCTGGGAGCGCTGGTGCTTGGAGATAACACCGGTGTTTGCTGGGTACCGCTTTTCCCTGCCTGACTGCTTGTGTCAATATTTTGGGTCCCAAATGCTCCTGCGCTGGCCAGAGCCAGAGCAGTTGGGGCAGGAAGGAGGCAGCCGGAGCCCCCAAACCTCCATCCCGGCTGGGTTTCCTTGGGCTGCAGAGGCTGTTCAGGGGGTCTGAGCTCCCTGGGCAGCACCCGGTGTTAAACGGGAGCCCTTTGGGGCTGGCGCTGGCAGCTGCTCAGCCCATCCCCAGGGAAAAGCTGGCGCTTCGGGCAAGAGGAACGAAGGGTCTCGCTCCCTCGCTGGAACAGGAGAGGCAGTGGCCGGGTGGCTGGAGCTCTGACGGACCGAGTGCGTGGGGAGGATAAGTAGCGGCTTATTACTCACTACAATTATTACTCACTGTTTTTAACAGCGCGTACTTTAGACAGACGCTTTATGGCAAAAGGAAGCGCTCGTTCACATGGGTAGGTTGGGAACGGCTCGGCACGGGGCTTCGGGGAGCACGAGTCAGTCGGGAGAGGAACGGGGTGAGCTCAGGATACTTGGCAAGAGCTACGGGGCATGGAGGTACGGCTGCACCCTGGAGAGGTGCTCTGGCCTCTGGCTGCTGGAGCCCGGAGGGTTTCGGGGATGGTTATCATCCTGTCCACACCCTGGTCCTTGCACTTCTCCCGGAGCATCCACTGCCAGCAGCACCCTGGCCGGACCAGCGCAGCCGTGCTTGGGTTGTGCAATTAACTGGGCAGGGATCTCACCAGCGAGCTCTTCGGCAAAGCTCAGTGGGACAATTAATGACAGCCAGTGTCAGGACCTCCATCCCAGGCTTCTGCGGAGTTGCAGATGTGTCGCGGAGGTGGAGCATGGGGGTTCGCTCGCATCCACACTGCTGGGAACAGTTGGCCAGGGGTGGCCAGGCTTGGGCTTTGGCTCCAGTGTCCCCCTTGAACACGGCAGAGCTCCGTGCTCCTAGCGTGGCAGGAAGGAGGGATGGTCAGAGGGAAGGAGGGATGAGGGCCATGGAGGGCACATCCCCAGGGCACCCCGAGCTGGGATCAGGCTCTGCTGGCTCTCCCTGTGCCAGAACCTGGCTCTGATGCCTCCCCACATGGAGCGGTGTCCTGGCAGGAAGGGGACAGGGACCCGAGGGGACGGGTGGGCGGGCTGAGGAGCCCAGCGTGAGAGCTGGCAGGGGTGAGAGCAAATTGCAGTATTGGCCGTGGAAGCCGGGGGATTTCTCCCCAAACGGCCGCTGCTCGAAAACAGCTGTTGGTGGAAAGAGATCTGCTGCACGCGGGAGCGGGGCGAGGCGCTGGCTAACCCCTTCAGCTCCGGGAATGCATTTCCGTATGGGGTGGCTGCGTGTATGCCCTATAGATCCTATAGGGGATGGAGGGGGCTGGGATTTGCAGCAGGATCTGCGCTAGGGGTGCACGGTGACATGGACAACATCAGATTTTGGTCTGGATATGTGGGACTTGCCGCAGCGAAGCCTTGGGTCAGCCGCAATGGAGCAAGGTGCTGCTGGTCCTGGAGCACCTGGGGGTCCTGGGCTGGGTCCCAGCGCTGCCTGGGGTGCTTGGGGCAGAAGATGTTGTGGAAACAAGGGAGAAGGGCAGGAGGGCGTTTGCCTGCAGGTGTGCTCGCACAGGGGAGAAGTGGCCTTTCAGAGCCCAACAGAAACGTTTCTCCTGTCCCACAGAACTTGTCAAGATTTTGAGCTTATTTTTCATCTGAGGAAAGTTAAAGAAAACTAAGACATTTCTGGGAGCTGCCACACCGTGATGACCTGCCTTGGGCCAAGGGGGGGCTTGTTTCAAAAATTTTGTGGCATTTTGATCTGTATGGGAGTTCCTCTTTTCAGCACAAACTAAGTGCAGGAAGAGGAGAGCAGAAATCTCCCTTTCTTTAACTGGTGTTTGAAAATTTCTCCCACTGTTCTGGGAAATCTTGCTGCATTTGATTCTGCTTTGCCAGCAGTTTTACTCTTGACACATCAGCGCTTTTATGCAGGAAAACATAACCCTGCCAGTCAGCACTGGGTCGCTTCGTGCCGTGGAGGGGTCTCTGGGGACCTGCCACCACGGGTCCGGGGACATCTCGCTGTCCGGGCTGGATGCTCGAGGAGCATCGCCTGCAATGGCGAGCACGCCCCACCCACGGAGCTGTGCTGTGCACAAAGGGGACTGGACGGTGGGATGTGGGGGTGCATGTCGCCTTGCCCTGACTCTGCTTTCCTCGTTCGCAGCTCACAGGGGCTGACAGCCCGGCGGAGACCCCCCCCGCGCCCGCCCGGGGCCAGCCCGGGGTCCCCATGGAGTGGGAGTTGCGGAGCCCAGTCGCCGAGCAGTAGCCGCAGCAGTGGGATGTTTACCTGGCGGTGCCTCATCCTTTGGGCTGTGCTGGTCACAGCCGCGCTCTCCGCTGCCAGGCTGGCCCCTACCCTGCCCGACCAAGGTAAGACGAGCAAACCACCGTGGCTGCGCCGGTGAGCGCCCGGCTCCCTCGTCCTTGGCGTTTCTCTTCTGGCGATAAGATGGCTGGTCTGCCTTGCAGAAGAGCCAGCCGCGGGGGCTGCAGCAGGGGCGCGGGCACGACCCACGGCAGCAAGCACGGTGCCGCGTGGCCGCCCGGCTGCCTGGGAGCTGCCGGCTGGTGCCAGTGGGGACCTGGCGCATGTTGTCTGCTGAGAGCAATTTGCGTGGGCACAAAAAGCGCATGCACGGTTCCAGCGTTGCCCATGGATGTTTAAAACCTGGAGGGAAATTGTGGCAAAACCCGACGTTGTTGGTTTGGAGAAGGATACAAAGCCCTGGGGGCTGTGTCCCCAGCGGGGGGGTCATTGCGTGTCACAGCACTTGGTTCCCTGTGACCGTCTGCAGCCCGAGACATGTGTGAAGCGTTCTCCCACCCCTGCTTGACGCTGGGGTGATCCTGGGCTCAGCAGGTGGGGACGAGGATTTGGGTGCAGGGTACCGGTGCAGGCTTTGCCAGCTGGCAGTGCATGGGATGAACGCACCCCACGGAGACCCCTGGGATGCTCCAGCATTGCGCCCGGCTGGGGAATGCCCAGAGGGCTGGGTTCAAAGGCGGGACTGGCTCAGGCGGTTCCTGCAGCCCTAATCTCTGCACCGCTGCGAGGCATCGCTGGGGCTGGAGAGCACAGCCCCAGATGGGGGCATCCCCCTTGCTTTTCATCACTGCTTTCCCCTAAAAACCTTGCAAGGTCTTGTGGTCCGTGACGGGCAGGCTGGGGGTTTGCTCCTGCCGCAGCCCCACAAAGCTCCGGAGCCCGGTGGCACCCCAGGATGCAGTAGATGGGCTGAGTGGGTCACCTGGTCCTGGAGACAGCTGGCCCCGACAGAAAGCACTGCTCTAGCATTTCAAAGCCTTGGCCTTCCCCTCGGTGAGGCAGAGAATAAACAGACCAGGCAGCCCCGCGCAGGACTTCTGACTTACTGCCTTTTGGTTTTAATTACCCAAGAATGTCTGGTCTGTGGGGTACTGCTTTTCTTTTTAAGGCTCGCTCCCCCTTCCCTCTTCCTCCCACCAGAACCCCGAGAGTCTGATTGCTGGTGCTGCTGGCACGGTCCCGGTGCTGCGCGGCGCCCCGGTGAACAGCCGTGCTCCCCGCGCCCGCGGTCCCTTCACGGCTCAGGGCTTGGGACAGGGCGGGATCTGGCACCGGCGAGCGAACCGTGCCGTGACTGAGGTCCCCGCACCGGCCTCGGTGGGAGTCGACTGGGTGATCCAGGCTGGAAGCGTGCCATGATGCTGTGGCCGGCGGGCCAGGGTCGGTGCCTCTGGTCTGAGCAGCAGGTACCCTGGTCACAGACACATCCCATGAGATAGCTGGATCTGTGCGTGGTCCCTGGGGAGCTGCAGGCTCCAGAGAGGAGCCTGGGCAGAGCATCACTCACGGAGACGATCTCTGAGATTTTTCCGTTGGCATGCTTACCCTCCGCTTCTGTAAATAACGTGGTTGACAGCGGTAAACATGTTTTTCTCTGGAGATTGCTCTTCCTGGAAGAGGTTGCCTGGCGGCGTTTGGGGTAAGGATGGCTCTCGTGCCGCCAGGAGAGTGGCGCTGGCTATCGTGTCGGGAAAAGCTGTCGGGGTGTTCAGGCCGAGGGCTAATTTGAGCGAAGGTGGGTTTTGGGGTGCTTAAGGAGCCCCGCAGACCTCCGGGGGGTTTGGGGAGCAGCGTCAGGCGGCGGCGGAGAGGTTGGAGAGGAGGGAGCTGGTTCCTCGCCAGCCTCATGCCAGGGCTAACAATAATCTCTGGAAACGTTTCCCGACACGGTTCTCACCAGGGCGGCCCAATTAGTGCCACAGCGGGAGCCCGGCTGGGGCAGAGCCATCCCTTGGCTCCGGGGCCGGCTGGTGGGAACAAAATGTTCCCGGCAGGACATGCGGGATGGGAAGAGCCAGTCTGGGGCCAGGACCCATGGCCGGGGCCGTGCCACCAGCACCTTGCAGGTCACCTGCCAGGACCGGTTCCGGATCTGGCCCTGGGGGAGTTTGGGGTCCCGCAGGGTGTGCGTGGGGGCTCAGCTCCCACGCTGTGGGGCACCATGTCCCCGGGGCCGGGCTCGCTGCCCTTCCCCTTGCGTCGCCACCGGCCCACAAGCATCGCCCACGCCGGCCGGGGAGCAGTGGCGGCCGCACTCAGGTCTCCTCCGTGGCAGAGCCAGCAGCTTTCCCGGACTTTGTTCTGGATGTTTATGGGGTTTCAGTTTACTCCCAGTTCTGAGGCAGCTAAGCTCCCTTCTCAGGGAGCGAGTAATCCCCCGCGCCCGGCCAGCGGCCCCTGCCTCGCTGCAGAGGAGGATTTTCAATCGCTGGCCCGCCTCTCCTCGTGGCGTGGGGAGGGGGCCTGGGAACTCTGCCTTTGTCAGGGACTCGCTCCTGTTACTCAGAAATCTGCAGGAAATAAAATATTAATGGGCACTTACTGCATTTTATAGTTACCTAAATTTGGAGGTGGTAAAAACCCCCTAGTTAAGGGGGAAAAGCCAAGAAATTTCCATGAGCAGCCTCCATCGCTTTCCCTCACAAAGCCAGTCTTTGTCTTCAGGTTAAATAGAAACCTGCAGAAAATTGCCGAGGGGGTTTTTTTCTCTCTCCTTGTCTGCTATTGTCCTCGTCGCTGTTCAGGCATTTCCACCGCTCGGGGTCTGCCTCATCCCTGCCTGGGGGGTGCTGGGGGTGCAAAGCAGCCGNGGGGGGGGGTCCTGCCTTGGGTAGCTCATTTTGGGGCACGCTGAGCCCTGACGGCCGCCCCGGTGCAGCAAATACTTTCCTGGGGGATGCATCTGCCCTCCGGAGCAGGGGGGGTTTGGTAGAAGAGCCCGGGGCTGCAGCCCCCCGCAGAGGCGCAGGGCCCCCGTTGGGGCGGGGGATGGAGGGCTGCCCCATTTCCCGGTGCCGCCGTCCGCCCAGCTGGCCGCAGGCTTAACCTCCCCCCGGCCCCATCTGCGGGGCCAGCGGGGGCCCTGGCTCCCGGGGAGCGGGGCTTTGTTGTGCCCAGCTCATCTAGGGGGTCTTGCTCCGGACCCAACGGGAGCCAAAAGTCCAGGGCTGGAAGCGTGCTCAGCCCGGGCAGCTCTGGGGACCTGTGTGAGCATGGGGCTGTGCTACCGCTGCCGCCTCCTCTCCCCAAAACTCGCTCAGCGCTGGCAGAACATTGCACGTGAACCCAGGGGCTGTAATCTGTGCCCCCTGCCCCAGCAGCAAAGGTGTTTGGGGCTCTTTGGCACAGCTCTAGCCTGGGACATGCTGTCACCAGCCACAGCATCCCCAGAGGCAGCAGCACGGCAAGGGTCCTTGGCTTGTCCCCGCTGCTCCCCAAGTGGACTGCTGGCCCTCGGCTTTGTCCTCCCCTCCCCGTTTCCCTGCTGTCCAGCCCCCCTCCTCGTTTTTGCAGCTCTCGGTGTCTCCCCAGGGGATCACATTTGGAGCAGCCGACTCCCCACTGGAGCCCTACGAGCAGCTTAGAGATCCCCTGCCAAGCCGTGAAGCCTCCTGCGCTTTTGCTGTTGATGGCAGCAGCCCAGGATCGTTACCACAGCTCGGGGGGGCCCAGCAGCCCCCACCCACACCTCCGAGCCCTCATCTCCTCCAACTGCTGCAGCCGCTCTGTCCCCAGCTCCCCGGGGCATTGCCGTGTCCTCTGGGGCATCACGCTGCTGGCCTTCCCCTCCCAGCCTGTCGAGCAGGCATTGTTCCCCGCCTCCCGCCTTTCCACTCGGATGCTGTCACTCTGGCCCTTAATTGAGGAGGAAAAACAGAAATATGAGTCTTTGGGAAAAGCAGCAGCACTCTGCCGGAGCCTGGGCTGTAGAGCTGCCCCACGGTGAGCAGAGCCATGCGAGTGGGGTGCAAGGTGGTGTCCGTGTGTCTGGGGGCTGGCTGGCTGTTGACCCCCGGCCATGTGCAACAGCCCGGGGCTGCTCAGGAGAGATGTGGGGAGAGGAGCTCTGCCTGCACCGGCAGTGAGCCAGGGCCCAGGCAAAGCCAGCAGTTATTGCAAAAAGCCATAGGCACCTGTGCGGATTGGGGTGTTCGCTTGTGCCCCCTGGGATGGGCAGGACCCCCGGCTGTCCCACGCCTGAGGGGAGCTGATGGGTGAGTGTCCGTGCCCCGAGCTGCTGCAGAACTCTGAGCGTGGCCAGGGGCGTCCCAGGGGTAAAGGGGTGGATTTATTCTGACAGCTTTGCAAACTACGAACACGCCTGTTAATTAAGTGCTGCTTCATTTGACGTGCAGGCTAGGAAGAGCGGGAGTGCCCAGAGCAGTACATAAATCCCCCTGTCCCTGCTGGAGGAAGCATCCAGGGACCAGCGGGTGGGGAGAAGCCCGCTGCCTCCTGGGCTGGCTTGGTCAGGAAGAGCTGGTGGTGCCTTGAGCCCCGCAGCGAAGAGCCAGTGGTGCTTTGAGCCCCCCCAGGAAGAGCCATGATGCCTTGAGCCCCTGATGCTTGCCTGCTGGCGTCTCCCTGCTGCAGCCTTTTCCTGGGGAAGGGTGGCCAGGGATGTGCATCGCCCCGGGAGCAGCCGGGGTGCAGGGATGCTGCTGGGAGCATCCCCCCCCTGCCCGAGCAGCCAGGGCTGGGGGGGGGGCAGCAGGGCGAGGAGCTTTTTAAATAAGAAAGAAGCCAATCCCCACGTCCCGGTAAGCGCTTCCTGTTGGGATTAGCGGGGCTGCCGGGCATGTGTGTGCTTTTTCTTCAGGAAATACCTTCGGAAAGCCCCGCTGGGGTCTCCAGGGCAACCGGCGGCCGCGGCCCCGCGCCCCCGCCCGCATTGTCCCCGCGCCGCTTTGTTGGCCGCTTTATTGCCATTGCCATCGCCGGCACAGCCCGCGGCGGGAACGCCGGACTCCTCCGCTGTGTGCACGCACAGGCCTGAGGGGGCACGGGCTGCGAGGAGAATGGCGGGGGTGAAGGTTAATCTGTGCCGCTCCTCTCCCCAGGGCTGCTGCCCTGTGTCCCTGTCCCCTGCCATCCCCATCGGGGGCCAGCCCTGGGGGAGCCGGTGACAGTTATATGCACTTGGTGACGCTCTCCATCTGGCCGGTGCTCACCAGGCTCAGCTCCGCTTTCGGTTCCATTTCAAAGCTGGAATAAAGTAATAAAACCACCGCGGGCTGGGCTGGCCGTTAGAGCATGCATCTACTTTTCAGGCTCGTTTGAAAGCGAAGGCGCAATCTGCCGGGGCTGGACCTGCCCGTCGCCTCGCCGAGGACCTGGGGGCTCCCTATGGGCTGTAAGCACTCCTGTCCCCGCTGCACCGGGATGGGACGGGGCTCTGCCCTGCAGGATCCTAACTGGGAAGCTGGTGCTACCTCCCCAGCCTGAAGAGTTAAGTTAAAAAGGGAACAGCAGATAGTTTAGATGTGCCAGACCTAACGTGCGTTTTGCTGCTTTCTCCGGGCAGGTGAGCAGCAGACGCTGCTGGTATTTCGTTTGCTCTCTTCCTTGCCATTGTCCAGTTTTGCTCAAAGGGAGCTGTAGCACCCCTGCAGCCGCGCAGCTCCCAGCTGGTTCTGCTGCAGCCTGGTTTTGCTGCAGCCTGGCTGGGGAGAGCAATCCCCCCCCACCCTAGGGATTTCCCAGCGCTGATCAACCTTTGTGCGATGCTGGGAGTGTCCAGAGTCTCACTGTACAGCGTGAGGGCAGGCAAGGGAGGAGAGCCAAGCGTTTGTCTGGCTGATTAAACTTTTGCTAACGTGGCCTGCTCGGGGCTTGCTCAAGCCCTGATGGGAGCAGCCAGCCGCGCTGGCGGCTCTGCAGAGGGGCTGCACCTGGTGCCTTGGTTTAGGTTACAGAAAAGCAGAACCTATGAAAGAGATGTTTCAGGCCGATGGAGTCCAGTGATCAAACGGGCTCACCCTAATTAACATACGTGGAGGGCACGCCGGTAACGCAGCTCATGCTGCCGGCTGCTCCTAAGCAAGGGGCAGCCTGGGACTGCCCAGCTTCTGGTGCACCCACTGCGATCCCTGGTTTTACAGAGAGGCTGCATTTCCAAGGAGACTTCTGTGCGTCAGCTGGTGCGTGAGCTGGGCTGCCCCGGTGCCAGCAGGGCCATCCCGGCGGCCGTGGTGCTGTCTGCCTGCCAGGGCCGCCCCGCAGCAGCATCATCCAAGCCCCCGCGCTGGCCCGGCCCCGCTCCCGCCCGGAGGGTGAGCTAACCTGGACATGCTCATTAGCCTGTGAATTCGTTTTCAGGCCGTTCCCACCATGCCGCGTTTTCCGCCTTATCCCTGAGTGCCAGAGATGTGCTTTGGGTTACCAAAGGGCAGGATCCTGCCTTGCCCTCTGCCTCCCCTCTCCCGTCCATCACACTCGACGCCTCCGCACCTCCCCGGTCATGCTGTTAATGCAAAACAGCCTCTGACGCAGGGGGGCTGGGGGAGGGGGCTGCTGCCTTTGAAAGGCGATGTGGGCACACGCCGGCGGACCCCCGGCCCCCGCCTGCCTGGGCTCCTCAGCGCAGCAGAGCCCGTGGTTCAATGGCCTGAAGGAGCGGTGGCACTTGCACGGGGTGCCCGGGGACCCGTGCGATGCTGTGCTCATGGGAAGGGACCTACCTGAGCCTGGGACACTGCCTCCCCAAGCCCTGGCATTGGACTCGGGTGGCTCAAAGTTTTCCCTCCCTCTAAAGACCTTTTCTACCCCCAGACCACCTCCTCCCCAGTCTGCAGGTCCAGCTGAGAGGTGTTTGTGGAGCACGGGGCTGGCGGGAGCTTTCCTCCCTGCGCCAGCACGCACAGGTTTTCCTGCAGACCTTTCTGGGCAAGTCGATGGGCAGGAGCCCGTGGGGGTCTTAAGGGCAGGCTTGGTGAGGAGGTGACCTGTACGAGCTCTTGGACCGCAGCGGTGTTTTGCTGGCTAGAACTGATCCTGCACTGGCCCAGCATCGGTTCAGTTGCAGCATGGTGGGACCCCGCAGGTCCAGCAGTGCCCACTGCACCTCAGCACCGCGGCCGTGGGACAACGCCGGACCCCAGACCTGTGCATGGCTGCTCGTGTGCCGGCGTGCGGGTGACCAGGGACAGGCGACAGGGACGTCAGGGGACGTTCGTGGGCAGTGGGTGTCCTCGGCAGCTCCAGCCACCTTCTGCAGGTTATTCTGTTCGATAAGGAATAAGTTTGTTGGTGGGAGAGGCAGACCTGAGCGCGGGGGGGTGGAGGGAGTGAGATAAGGGCAAATACGGCTGTGGCTGCAGCTCCGCGTTTCGTGTTGGTTTGGGTTTTCACGGCTGTTTATCGCTCGCTGACCTTGCTCTGTTTGAGAAGGGAATCAGGACAGACAGGAGGACGTTGTGTTACCGAGTCCCGTGGTGTTCAGACAGACGGCGATGGGACATCACTGCTGCATTGTGTGCGTTGGAAGATGCCTGTGACGAATCACTTGAAACACAAATCAGTCCTGCAAGAGAAAACCAGGGGGAAAACAGGATTGCAAAAGCAAGACCCTTCCCGCTCCACCTAAGGGACTCCCACCAGTCTTCACCTTCCACGTTAAAACGCTTTGTAAGCTCTTACTGATGGATCTGGAGCCCTGGCTTTTGGTCTTCTAGCAGCTGAGGAAAGTGAATTCTTCCTCAGCACGCTGTTTTCCTTCAAGTGCTAAGCAAAAGAAAAAGGAGAAAATCTCAAGCTGCTCGTAGATGTTTTCCCCATGAAGCTTCTCATCAGTATAAGGAGAAGAACAGTGGCCAGACAGCGAAGTGCGGATCGCGATGCGGTACATGAGAGCTTCTGGAGAGCTGAGCTTTCGTTTCTGGCTGTATGGAGCTGCTGGTGGGTCCTGGGAGGAGCGGTGCCTTGCTGACGGCCCCAGCCCTGCGCTGCTCGCTGCCAGCCTGCGCTCCCTGCCTGCGCTGGCTCAGCTTAGGGGGATGTTTGACCAGGAGGGTCTAGTGCAGGCAGAGACCCTGTGCTGGCTTTCGGCAACTGATGGGCCCAGGATGAGCTGCTCCACGGCTGTTCAGGGATGCGTGCAGGGTCGGGGGAAGAGGTTGTGCTTGTCTGGCTCGGTGGGCACCGAGAGGTGAGGGTGATAACCTGTGTTCTGCAGTGAGACAGCCCCTCCAACGCATGCTTGGATGCTGTGGGCGTTCGTAATTAGTTGCTATTTTGCAAATTGCTGCGCTCCTCGCTGGGGGCTGTGTGGGTCCCAGGGGCGAGCTGTGGCTTTGCTCTTGCCCCTGTGGCCAGAGTACGGTGCCTGTGTGGCTGCCGAGCACCTCGGTCCTTGCAGGGGGACAGCCCTTGAGCCATGGATCAGTTGAAGTTTGAACATTTCCAGACCATTTGTGCTGGGCTCCCTGGGCAAGGTTTGTTGGGATTTTCCAGTCGCGGCTCTGGACCCCTCTGGTACAGAGCAGTTGCACTGTGGAGACCTTTGGCCGTGCCCCCACGGCACCATCGGTTCTTGCCCTCAGCCCACCCGAAGCTGGCCAGCCACTGGCCCGGAGGTGCAGTGGAAAGGCGGTACTTCCTTCCAGGATGCTGCCAAGCAGCTCTGACCTCCGAGAGCAGCGTCCACAGCAGCTCCATGTGCCCCTTCGTGCTGCTCCTGCAGCAGCACTCAGGACCTGGAGCCATGGTGCTCATTCCTGGGATGATGCTCACGCTGCATCCACCCCGCGCTGTCGCAGGGAGCCTCTGTGCCCGCAGAGCTGCAACAGCCTGAACCCTTCCTCAGGCCGCAAAATTTGAAGAGGTGGTTTGAAACCCAGCCATCTGCACCAAGTCCAGGACTGGGAGATGCACTCGCGCACCACCATGGAGGGTGGAGGCCAGCGCTTGAGGACGGAGCCGTGTCTGCATTACCAGGGCCAGGAGAGACAAGATCACGTAGCAGTGGGATGGAGAGAAAGGATCTTTGTGCTGCTCACACAAATGTCGCATCAGGGAGCAGCTGCAGCTCTCCCTGCCCAGGGTCGCTGCGAATGGGAACGCTGCGGCCGGCACCTGTTTTGCCGGAGCTCCCCTGGCCTGACCTTTCCCAGCGATGCCACTCTCGCAGACCTTCCTCCACTGCCTGCTGTCCTGGTGCAGCCCCCCCCATCCCCCTGGCCTTCCTGCCCCTGCCTTGCAGCACTCTAACCGGGGCAAGGCATGGGGACCCTGGCCCGCTTCGCTGGTTGCCTGCTCATGGTGGTGGGGATCCTGGGACCCCTGCGCAGTGGCAGAGCCAAGAAGGGATTTGGGATGCTCCTGGGAGAGGCCAGATCCTGCCCAAGTGACTGGCACTGCCTGGGATGTCTCAAGTTGCCCGTTTCTCCCCCATTTCAAAGCCCCTGCGGTAGCACGCTCCCTCTGGGCCGAGCAGTGCTTAGTAAGAGATCAAGGGGTCCGTGAGTGCTTTTGAACTCCCCGGCCACTGAGCGGGTCCTGCCGCGGGGGTGAAGTGCTTGGTGCTGCTTGGGGTGCTCGCAGCCTCTGCCTCTGCCCCTCCTCTGCTCTGCAGCCACCCCCACCGCTGCCGGCTCCCCTCCCCTGGGCTCACTGGGGCGGCTGGTCCTCGGTGCCGCCGTGGGAGCATCCCAGCAGCGCATGTTGCCTCATTAACACAGAGCCGCGGCAGCAGCAGCATGGTTTCCTTTGGTCTCTATTTCTTTTCTCCTTTTTTTTCTTCTTCTCTCTCCTAACTCCTCCAGTTCTGCCCAAAGCAAAAATCGAAGTGGAGTCCTACTCGGCCCACCCCGGTGACCTCCTCCAGCTGCGCTGCCGGCTGAGGGATGACGTCCAGAGCATCAACTGGGTGCGCGACGGCGTCCAGCTGGCTGAGAACAACCGGACGCGCATTACCGGGGAGGAGGTAGAGGTCAGGGACGCAGTGCCCGAGGACTCGGGGCTCTATGCCTGCATGACCAACAGCCCCTCGGGAAGCGAGACCACCTACTTCTCCGTGAACGTCTCAGGTTTGTAGTGGCCCCGGGCATGCAGGGAAGGGGCAGCCTCAGGGCCGGGCTGCGGAGCAAGGAGCAGGCTGCCCCTGCACGCCTTTGCATGCTCGCCGGTACGTGCACTGGCCACACGCGGATCTGTCTGGCTGCGCGGTGAGTTCAGGGTGGACCTGCGATTTGGGGGTGCCCGGAGGAGTTACCGGCATGGTGCAGTGACTTCCCGCCTGCTGCGGTGCAGGGAGAAGTAGCTGGAGGTTGTCGCCTGTTTGTCTCCATGGGGCTGGGGGACTGCGGGGCTGCCTGCAGGAGTGGGCACGCGCTGGGCATGAGCCGAGGTCCACGTTGGCATTGATGGAGCGTGAGGCTGGAGCGTGAGGAGCTCAAGGTTGGGAGGTGTCCACCGAGGCTTGGGGCGTTTCTGTGCCCACAGAGTCTCGGCTGCCACCCCAGAGGGGTTGGTGGCACCAGGCACCGGGTGAGGAGCCGTGCTTGGACACGCGGCGCAGAGCTCTGAAATCACCTCTGGGGGCAAACTGCTCCACAATGCCCACAGGCTGCGAGCACCAGGACAGCAGGCACTGTCAGCCCTGGCTGTGCTGGTGGGCATGCACAGCGTTCACCCGGGATCCCCGCGCCTCCCCACCACGCATCAGCGCTGCCCTGCCCCGGCTGCCCCACTGGGCACAGTCCCGCGCCGCCAGCCCACGATGCTCCGGTCCCCCACTGGCCCTGCTCGGGAAGGGTGCATACACAAATGTTCAGCCGGGCCATCTCTTCTCCTGCAGATGCGCTGCCCTCCGCGGAGGATGATGACGACGAAGACGATTCCTCTTCAGAGGAGAAGGAGGCAGATAACACCAAGCCGAACCGTACGTGCGAGATGGGTTTGCCCCTGGTGCTGCCCTGGCTGTTGGGGGAGGGCGAGGGGAAGCTGGGCACACCTGCAAGCATCACACAGGGATGGAGAAAGGCAGGCAAGGATGGGTAGGGGCTCCCGCTCCAGCCCAGGGCACCCAGCGGTGGCAAGGGCTCGGTGGTGGGAGCAGGTCTGGGTGCACCCAGGCAAAGCAGCCTGGTCAGAGCTAGGGGACGTGTCGGCACGGCTACATTGGGGTAACTGCTGCTGCAGCCATGCATGCTGAGCGTTCACCTCGCAAAGAAAGGGCCCCGTAGGGCTGCTGTGACTCCCAGATAGCACCCCGTGTCCAGGAGCTTCCCTCCCTGCCAGAGCCAGGCTCAGCTGCCTGCACCTCTCCGGCTTCCCAGCTCAGCCCTGCCCTGGGCGTCCTCGGGGTTAAACCAGGAGCAAAATACTGGAGCTCCCTGTGGCTGAAGCGCCGATGGGTTTGGGTGCCTTTGGGTGCCGTGCCAGCTGTGCTGAGTCCCCCCGCTCTGTTCCCCAGAGGCCATTGCTCCCTACTGGACCTATCCCGAGAAGATGGAGAAGAAGCTCCACGCTGTCCCCGCTGCCAAAACGGTGAAATTCAAGTGTCCATCGAGCGGGACGCCCAACCCCACGCTGCGCTGGCTGAAGAACGGCAAGGAGTTCAAACCGGACCACCGCATTGGGGGGTACAAGGTACTGGAGCTGGGGGGCTGGGGCGGTGCAGGGCAGCACCCTGCGGAGGCGATGGGGAGGCAGCCCCCAGCCCTGCCCGTGCGGATGCTGTGGGCAGCTGCTCTGGGCTCGGTCTGGCCGGGTGCAGGCTCTGCGCACCTCGAGGGGCTGGAGCCAGAGGGCTCGCTCTGGGGCGGCGCAAGGAGGGGGAGGATCGAGAAGGGGCTCTGCAGCTTAAGAGGCACCGAGCCCCCTGTCCACGCAGCCCCCAGCGGGGGCAGATGGGCCCCTCTGACATTCCTGTTGCAAAATAGCCTTACGGCAGTGACCTGCTTCTGGGTCATGTTTGCACCAGCTCAACCTCTGGGGGAGGGGGCGGAGGATGAAGCCAGCCTGCCTTTGCCGGCTGCGCCTAATCCCCCCGCCGAGGAGAGGGGGTCTTGGCGTCCCCAGCAGGTGCGGGGGCTCCCAGGGGTGGCTGGGCAGCCCTGGGGCTACAGGGGTGGACGGGCCCCTCTCGTTGCCCAGCAGTGGTCGGCAGGAGCTGTGCCAGCAGCCCAGGGGTACCAGCTTAGTGGGGCCTGCGTACGGGTGCCACGTTTGCTCCTTGAGCTGGGCAGGTGGCTGCAGCACTGCTTCCCCAGTACCCGCAGCAGTTCCAGGCTGCAGGTCCCCCCCGGGCAGGCTGGGGGCTTGGCTTTCCCCTTCTCATGGTTCCAGTCTCGCAGTGGGGTTGCTGCTGCTGCTGCAGAAGAGCCCCCAGTGGTGGGACCAGCATGCCAAGACCCCCTGAGCTTCTCCCCTCCCCAAAGGAGAGGGTGGACCGCATCCAGGTCTGCTGTCACCCTGGCGGCAGCTCCAGCCCAGGGATCCCCCTGGCTGACCCTACAAGGGAGCACCGTCCCCTTTTTTCATCTCTCAGTTTCCTGGAGCAGGGCTGCAGCCTGTCCTGGGCTCATGCCCCTCGGCAGGCATCTCCCAGGGCAAGACCCCCGAGCCAGCCCAGCTGGGTGCTGTGGGGCTGCGGCTTTAGGCGCTTGCTCGCCACTGAGTCATGCGCCCAGTTGCACAAATGGGATCCGGCCGTGGCCCTGCGTGACGTGGGCTCCAGGCAGGTGCCAGGGACGCGCAGCAGGAATGCGGCCACGTCACAGCTCTCAGCTCCGTGTAGCACGTCCCGGGGAGGGACGCAGGCTCACGGGTGGGGAGGAGAGGGGCTGCTGGCAGCACCACGGCTCCCCGGACGGTGACAGCACGGTGCCCTGGATAGCTAATGGGGCTGAAATGTGGGACTGTGGAAATAACCAGTTTCCAGCTGTGAGGGAGGAATGCAGCCCGCGCTGGCAGGGAGCAGGGCTTGGGGATGTCCTGCCAGGAGGAGCCGCAGCCAGAACCAGCAGCAGCAGGGGCTGGGCGTAGGAAAGCCGTCCCCATGTCCCGTGGCCGGGAGGGACTGGGGGAGCACTCACAGCCCAGCTTAGCTGCTGAGTCCCATCCCAGAGGAAACACGCCTGGTCAGCAGCACCCATGGAGGTATCCTGGGTGCACGGTGTAAAATGCCCAGGCTGCACCCTGCCCACTGACCGGCACGGTGCCCTCTTGCTGGCGGGGCTGGCTGTGGGGAACAGCACGGGTCCAAGCCAGCCGGGGGAAGCGGCTCTTCCCGGGCTGCGGCGGCGGGGGAACAATGCCGGTCTGTTCCCCCCGCACGCTGGGGCCGCTGGAGAGGGGTGTCCCTGCGCGCTGGGTGAGCCCATCACGTTCGGCTCACAACATCTGCTTCTCGGTGCAGTTGGCTCCGTGGCGAGGCTGTCCTGGGACAGCTGGGAGCAATTACGGTCCCTCTGTAGGAAAGGGGAAAGGTGACCTCAAAGGGAGATTTATGTCCTGCCTGAACGGCGGGGGCTGGTGGGCTGAGCCAGCTCTGACGTGAACGGGAACGAGGGCTCGTGTGCTCCAGCCCACCAGTGCTTCACATGTAACCGGCTCTGTCGTCATCCCCGTGCCCCCAGGTCCGCTACGCGACCTGGAGCATCATCATGGACTCGGTGGTGCCATCCGATAAGGGCAACTACACGTGCATCGTGGAGAACAAATACGGGAGCATCAACCACACCTACCAGCTGGATGTTGTGGGTGAGGAGCGCAGGGCCGGGAGGGCTTACCCTGGGTCCCCGTCCACCCCACCCTCCCCAAGCAGAAACGGGTGCTGCACCCTGCAAAGATGGGGATGGGGAGCACTCACGGGGACAGGGCACGCTTGCTGTCCCCGCGGCCGCCCGCCCCGGTGCACACATCTGTGGCACAGCGGGTCTGCGAGCAGGCAAGGCGGAAGGTTCACCTTGACTCATTCTGGGGATTTTTAATTGTGGTGGAAATAATTTCATAGACCAGACAGAAACTTTTTCTAATCGCCTTATTAGCCATAATTCCCAGCTGGGAAGGCTGGTCTGAGCAGTTCCACATGTGGAGCTGCTCTAAATGCCAGTAAATGAACCATTAAAAATGTGATTTAATTTGATTACACTGAGCAAACTGAAGGGAACAGTCAGCGAGGTGAACAAAGGGGTTTGTTAATGCTGACTCACCACAGTGGCAGCCGCTTTGTTAAGGGCCGGGGCCCTTGTTAGGTTTGTTTGACCTCTGACCCCCCCAGTAGGTACTGACATCCCCGTCCCCGCACCGGGATTTCACCTGTCCCCGTCCCCAGCCCTTCCTGGCTGCTCTCACCCCACTGCAGGGCAGCCCCTGGGGAAGGGGACGCCACGGCTCTGCTGGGTGCATCGGTGCCCACCCCAGCTGGGGGTCCTCATGCATGGGGGGGCTGCAGGGTGCACCCCTGCCCAAGGCAGGTGCTTCCCCATGGGCGGGCAGCCGAGCCCCCCGAGCCCCATCGTAACGTGCCCTGTCTCCCCGGGTCCTGCAGAGCGGTCCCCGCACCGGCCCATCCTGCAGGCAGGGCTGCCTGCCAACAAGACGGTGGCCCTGGGCAGCAACGTGGAGTTTGTCTGCAAGGTCTACAGCGACCCCCAGCCCCACATCCAGTGGCTGAAGCACATCGAGGTGAACGGCAGCAAGATCGGCCCCGACAACCTGCCCTACGTGCAGATCCTGAAGGTAAAGCCGCACGCCGGGCTGCCCCAGCCCGCGTCCCCGTGGGCTCGCCCATCCCGTGGGGCAGGAGCGGGGGGCAGTGGCAGCCATGCGGGACGGCGACTGCGCTGCCTGGCAGGCAAGAGGAGCCGCCTGGGGCTGGGGACCACCGGCTGGCAGCCGAGCGGCCTCGAGGCAGCTGGGGCCCCAGAGCCGTCACCAGCCTGCCCCACTCCACACCAGGGTACCCCGGAGGAGCATGGGGTGAGAGGTGGGCAGGGAGGGCTGCCCAGATCCTTGGCCGCATACAGGCTGTGCAATCCTTTTGAAGCCCTAAAGGCATATGCCGTGGGGCCGGGTGGGCTAGCACGGGGAGCAAGCACGGCGCTGTAGGTGGGGAGCTGAGCCCCTGATCCATCCCAGCGAGAGCAGCTCGCCCTGCGCACCAGCGGTCCCGCTCGCAGCGAGCAAACCAACTGCTGTGCAAACCCCTGGGGTGCACGGGCGTTCCCAGCTGTGCCCCCGACCCCTGGGGCACGTGGCCGTCCCCAGCCATGCCTCTGGCCGGGTTGCAGGGGGAGCAGGATTACAGCCCCATGACTGTCTGCCCCTGCCTCCCGTGACATCCCGTGCACAGCCCCATCCCTCCAACCCAGCAGTGGGTACCGGGGGGGGAGCAGCCCCCACGCCAGCAGAGCCGGTGCTGATGCTCCGGGCGCTGCCATTTCTGACCGTGTCAATGTGACTCCATGTTGTTGGTCTGTTCCAGCACTCGGGGATTAATAGCTCTGATGCGGAGGTGCTGACCCTGTATAATGTGACAGAGGCGGAGAGCGGGGAGTATGTTTGTAAGGTTTCCAATTATATTGGTGAGGCCAACCAGTCTGCGTGGCTCACTGTCACCAGACCTCTGGCGAAAGGTAATCGGAAGAACACCCGGCAGGGTGTTTCCTCGGACCGTCAGTCCCCGGCGGTGGAAAACAAAACTCTGGGCTCTCTTGTTTCTGCTGTGTTTCTGGTGCGACAAGCCATGGAAAAATACTCAGCGGGGCCGGCTAGGTTTTGTGCTCTGTGTGTGTGTCCCCCACAATGTTTCTCCTGTGTGCTTCCCACCCCGTCACACAGACACCGGGACTGCCTGGGTGCCTGGTGCGTCCGGCACCACCGAACCCGGGTCCCTGCAGGTGCTGCCATTGGGCCAGCCCGCACCTTCGCACCCAGCCCGGGCACCCCATCCGCACGTGGCTGGGGATGACATGGTGCTGCATCCCCGTCTCCGCTGCCCTCCTGTCTCCATCCTTCTGTCTCCGTCCTCCTGTGTCGTCCTCGTGCCTCCCCGTGTCGTGCAAGTCAGCCGGCTGCCTCTGCCTGAGGTTTATTTCTCCATGTAGCCCATTGCCAGCATGTTCAGATGGGCAGGACACTCAGTTTGGTGAAGGGTTTTTAACCAGCATCTCCTTAGGTCCGCCTGGATGAGTGGTCATCCTGAGGGTCTCTCTAGCAGGTCTGCAGTGGTCTCTGTCTGCTCCCCGGGGGTCTGGCAAATGAGACTGGGCTCTCCCTCCTCTCTGGCCTCTTTCCCAGAAGATCTCATGTCGTTTGCTTCTCCGTTTTTTGCTTCCACTTTTCCTTCTAGACGGCTGGCGTTAACACAACAGACAAAGAAATGGAAGTCCTTCACTTAAGGAATGTCTCATTTGAGGATGCTGGGGAGTATACATGTTTGGCGGGTAATTCTATTGGGATCTCCCATCACTCTGCATGGTTGACAGTTCTCGAAGGTATATACTCCTCTTCCTCTCCCTTTCCTCCCTCCTTTCCAATGTATGCATTGCAGTCTGGGAGAGAGCGCTTCCCGGCCCCTGCCCACCCGGTGCTGGTTAGTGTGCAGCAGGAGAGCTGCAGGGCTGCTCTCTGCAGCCGGAGCGAGATGGGGCACGCGTCCCCCCGCTGTGTGCCCCCCTTCCATCCCCCGATTGGGGTCTGCCCCCCGGCTCTCTCCCTGGCCCAGGCGATGCATACCTGGGGGGACTTAACCAGGGGCTGCTCCGCTGGAGCAGGATGGTCCCGCACCCTGGGGCAAGGCCAGCGCTGCCCACGCAGGGGGGCACGGAGTGTCGGGGCAGCTGCGGGGTTTGGGGGGGTGCTGGCAGCGCTGCCTGCGTGCCTGCCTGCCGGGGAGCTGGCCTTGCCCTGCGGCACAGGACCCGTGCCAGGGCTGTATGTCGCTTCTGCTGCGCTGCTGGGGACGGCTGCCCCTGTCCCCATTGATGCTGCTCCTCGGGCATCAATGCAGCACGGACCAAAGCCTGATAACAGCAGCTGGGAAAGTTTTTGGGGTGCTGCATGGTTGTTGCTTTCCAGCCAAAAACTTTCCCCGTTATCAGCCGCTGCTTTGTCAGCTGGGTGTGCTCGGAGGTGGGACAGAAAGCTTCGACTCCCTCTTACACCTCTCTCTGAGGCTCTGTTCTTTGGGGAGTCGGGTTGGGGGGGGGCTGCCAGGGGGGATGCAATGGCAGCTCCCACCCTGCCAGATTCACCACGGTTTGCAGCCGCACTGGACCATGCCACATGGCTGCAGCTGCTCTGAGCTGTTCACGGCACTGACACCTCCACTGCCACCAGCAGCCACCAAAGTGGGGTCTTCCCCACGGTACGGCAGGGATGGGACCCTCCTCCCCACCAGCCTGGGGGTCCCACAGCAGATCGCTGCCACTGGAGGTGCTTCTGGCTGCTCTGCCCCAAGCTCTCCCCGGTCATTATCAGTAACGCCTGGACTCCCGCAGCCCTGGGCACTGCTGGACGGCCCCCTCCATCCCACCATGCTCAGAGTAACCCCCGGACCCCAAGGGACTTGCAGCTCCGAGTGTGGGCAGAGGACAGCGGCTGGGAAGGGGACCCTTCCCCGGGGGTGCCTGCGATGCCCCATCCCTGCGGGGTGATGCAGTAGAGCATCCCCAGTGCAGCGCTGACGGGAGAGCTCCACTGCCTTGGCGCAGCCAGCACTGCTGTCCTGCACGGCCCCGGCCGAGGACACGGGCGCTGTCCGTCCCCCGCCACTTCACGCCTTTCTCAGTTGACCCCTTCCCAGCCCAGGGCCCCATCCTGCCCTAGGCGTGTGCCTGCGGATGCGGCAGAGGCATTGCCCGGCTGCAGGGGCGAGGATCCCAGGGGTGCGCACACACCTTCCCAGCTGGGGTGGGTGGGCAGCCCCCGTAATCCCTGCCCCGCACGCTGCACCGAGGCCTCTGGCGATGCAGATCCCTGTTGAGCACGGGGAGGAGCCGGGGGGGCTTCCCCCAGCACCACTCTGCTCCTTGGCCCCGAGCGGGCTCACAGGTGCTAACGCCCTGTTCACACCGACCCAGCTATTGAAGACACCCCGGCCATGATGACGTCCCCCCTTTACCTGGAGATCATCATTTACTGCACTGGGGCATTCCTTATCTCCTGCATGGTGGTGACCGTCATCATCTACAAGATGAAGAGCACCACCAAGAAGACGGACTTCAACAGCCAGCTGGCCGTGCACAAGCTGGCCAAGAGCATCCCCCTGCGCAGACAGGTAACAGAAAGTAGAGAGGGGGTTTGTTTGCACCTACTGCCCCTCCTGGGGGACCTGCCCTTTTTGGGGGGAGTTTTCTGGATGAGGATGGATGGGGGGAGACCCGGGACCATCTCGCCCTGCTGCATGTGGCACCCTCTCCAGCCTTGTGCCCGACGGTGGCATGGGTGGTTACCATCAATGGGCTCTGCCCTGGACCGGCAGCACAGCCCCTCCTCGTCCCCAACTCGGCGGGGCTCGGCAAGGGTGATGAGGACGACCAGAAGGATTTACAGCGATTTAATGTTTGAGCAGAGGAGCATCTTTTACACACTGAGGAGACGGGAGGACTCCCAGGCTGTGTATTTTGTGGTATCAGCATGCTGGAAATTAATTTAAAATTATTTAGTCTGGTCCAACGTGGAAGCAGCGCTGATGGGGCCCCACGCCTGCAGGCAGCGCTGGGGGGCAGCAAGGGAAGGGGGCTGCGGGTTGGGGTGCGAAGGCTCCTGGTCAGCATCTTCCTCCCGGCGGGGCAGCCAGCCGTGGCACCCGGCGCTGCGTGAAGGTAACCCACAGTCCCCGCTGCAGGTGTCAGCCGACTCCAGCTCCTCCATGAACTCGGGCGTGATGCTCGTCCGGCCCTCGCGGCTCTCCTCCAGCGGCACCCCCATGCTGGCCGGCGTCTCTGAGTACGAGCTCCCTGAGGACCCGCGCTGGGAGCTGCCCCGGGACAGGTGAGGTCCCATCCCTGCTGGGTGTGCTCTGCCCTGGGGACGAGCTGCCGGAGCAGCCTGGGTGGGAGCTGGGTGAGGATGACGGCACTGCCGATGCCGTTTGCCAACACCGGCAACCGACCTGCTTCCCCCCGCGGCCGCTGGCCCCTGCGTCAGGGTCTCTCCTCCCGCCAGGCTGATCCTGGGCAAGCCCCTGGGAGAAGGGTGCTTCGGGCAGGTGGTGCTGGCAGAAGCCATCGGCCTCGACAAGGACAAGCCAAACCGTGTGACCAAGGTGGCAGTGAAGATGCTGAAGTGTAAGTGGCAGCAAGAAGGGGGGTCCTGGCACGATGCCACAGCCCTGGCTGGGGCCAGGTGTGCACAACGCGGGGAGATCCAGCCTGGCCCCCCCCCGACCGCTGCCTTCTCCCCCACTTTAGCCGACGCCACGGAGAAGGACTTGTCCGACCTCATCTCCGAGATGGAGATGATGAAGATGATCGGCAAGCACAAGAACATCATCAACCTGCTGGGAGCCTGCACGCAGGACGGTGAGGGCATGCAAGCGGGGAGGGGGTGTCTCTGCTGCCTCTCTGGCTGCCGTCCACGTGCCGGGAAGGAGCTGACCCTGCACCCACGGGGACGGGAGCCCCTGCTCCGTGGTCCAGCCGCTCATCGGGCCATCCCTGCAGGACCGCTCTATGTGATCGTGGAGTATGCGAGCAAGGGCAACCTGCGAGAGTACCTGCAAGCCCGGCGGCCCCCTGGCATGGAGTACTGCTACAACCCCACCCGCATCCCCGAGGAGCAGCTCTCCTTCAAGGACCTGGTCTCCTGCGCCTACCAGGTGGCCCGGGGCATGGAGTACCTGGCCTCCAAGAAGGTGAGGAGCTCCTGGGGGGCCGTGGTGGGACGGGGAGCCCAGCGGCTGGGCTCGGGGGGGTGCAACCTTCCCTCCCAGCCCGTTTCATTGTGGGGAACCATCTGGGGGCTTTGGGGACCGCCTGACGGCCCCGTGCTCTGTCAGTGCATCCACAGGGACCTGGCGGCCAGGAACGTCCTGGTGACCGAGGACAACGTGATGAAGATCGCTGACTTTGGTCTGGCCCGTGACATCCACCACATAGATTACTACAAGAAGACGACGAACGTGAGTGGTGGGCGAGGGGCTTTGCCGGGGCGGGCGAGGGCAGTAGCGCTCTCTGTGCCAGGGATGCCCCAACCCACACTGGTGATGCCAGGCGGCATGCAGGGCTGCCCCTCCACCCAGATCCCCCAGCTCCCTGGCAGCATGGAGCTGATGTGGGGCTTTCTTGTGTCCCAGGGTCGCCTGCCGGTGAAGTGGATGGCCCCAGAGGCTCTGTTCGACCGAATATACACTCATCAGAGTGACGTGTGAGTAGCGGCTGCGGGACACCTGCTCCCTGCCCGGCTTTGGAAGCCATGGGCTGGGTCGGGAGGAGACGGGGAGCCAAAACTGCCAGCACAGGGGGAACCCTCGCTTGTCTGCTGGGCGCTCTGCTGTGAGCTGGGGGACGTGGGCCTTCTCGGCTACCCCGTCCAGCAACGCTCTTGCTGCCTGCATCGCTGCCTGCATCTCGCAGCATCTTGCTGGGGTCCTGTCCCACCCTGCTGCATCTTGGGTAGCAGCACCCAGCACCCACTGGTGAACATGATATACACCGTGGCAAAGTGCACCAGATGTGATTTGTCTTAATTTAATGAAAATGTAATTAGCATCAGCAGACAAAATACATTGAATCCAAATTACATTAGGCGCTGGGACTCATTTGTCTTGCAGAGCAATTCAAAGCTGTTAGTGCTTGTCCCTCCCAGCGAACGCACTTCTAACTGTACCCAAAGCTTTGAAGTGGGGGTGTCAGCTCCACGGAGCTGGGTGCCCCAGCGTCTGCCCTGTGTTTGCCCCGGGCAGGTGGTCCTTCGGCGTGCTGCTGTGGGAGATCTTCACGCTGGGTGGCTCGCCCTACCCTGGCGTGCCGGTCGAGGAGCTCTTCAAGCTGCTGAAGGAAGGTCACAGGATGGACAAGCCCAGCAACTGCACCAACGAGCTGTGAGTGCAGCACGGGGCTGGGGAAGGAGGGGGACGCTAGCACCCCAACGCCCCGGGGACCGGCACCGCTTCCCCTCCCTGCGCCCCCGGAGCCAGGGCTGCAGCGGCGGCGTGGGGTCGGGAGTCTCGGGGTGCGACCGCCCAGCCCAGGGCACAGGCAGGTGCACGGGGAGGGGACAGGCAGATGTTCAGAGTTACTTTCCCAGCAGTTCCCAGCCCTGCAAAAACATCAGCTCAATCTGTTTGCAATAATCAACATCTCCCTTTGTTATTTCTCGGCAGGAGTGAATCCCAGGATGACCCCAGAGCAGGGACTAGCTTAGCTCCCCATACATCCTCCTGCCGAAACAGCCCCAAAAGAGCCCTGGTCCTTCCCAGCACCTGAAGCCGGGGGGGCAGGCAGGGAGTTCCCTTCCTTCCACACAGGGGATTAACCCTAAATCCCTGGAGTAGCGTCTTTGCTGGCTGCGGGTCCCAGCCCGAGTGCCAGCAGCCGTCCCTGGGCGTTGCTCCGCTCCCATGGGTGAGGGGTCCCCAGCCGCTCGCTCTGGGCTCAGCCCTCGCCTTCCCTCTGCCCACCCAGGTACATGATGATGCGGGATTGCTGGCACGCCGTCCCCTCCCAGAGACCCACCTTCAAGCAGCTGGTGGAAGACCTGGATAGGATTGTGGCCATGACCTCCAACCAGGTAGGAGAGGCAGCACCCATCAGCCCCCACCCGCACCCACCCTGCCTGGGGTGGGCACTCCGACGGGGATGCCCAGTCCCCTCCTGAGCCCGTCCTCGGGGTTCGTCCCTCCCAGGAGTACCTGGACCTCTCCATGCCGCTGGATCAGTATTCTCCCGGCTTCCCGGACACCCGCAGCTCCACCTGCTCCTCGGGAGAGGACTCTGTTTTTTCTCATGACCCTCTTCCAGACGAGCCGTGCCTTCCCAAGTTCCCCCCTCAGCATACCAACGGTGGACTGAAGCGACACTGAGGGTGGCACTGCCAGCAGGGACTGCCGTGCCATGCCCGTGCCTGTGGGCTGCCCCTGGACGCTGCCTGCGCAGCCCAGTCGTGCTGAGCTATTGCAGAAAGGGTTCAGAGACACAACTGTAGCATCTCACGTAACCAAAACCACCCACCTCTCATGCCAGCTTCTCCTGCCGCCTTAGTTGTGAGCTCTCTGCAGCCCAAAGGTTTTGTTCTGGTGTTTTTTTTGGTGTTTCCTTTTTTTTTTTTTAAAAAAAAAAACCTCCTTTCCATGAAGTCTGTGCTTGAATATTTCCACTTGGTTAAGCCAAAATCCTCTCCTGTGGGCAGTGCCCAGCCAGGGAGCCACCCACCCTTCCCGGGATGGCACGTCCTGGCAGGGCACGGAGAGCCGGGCTTATCTGCGACTTGGAGAACTCGTGAAACCGAGACCAGCGCCGGGTTTCTGCGGCCGCGCAAGCCGGGGAGTGTCGGCGTGCCAGAAGCCTGGCTGGCACGGCCAGCCGGCGCGGGAGTCCTGCCGGCACGGCGCTCGCTGCCCGAGATGCTCTGGGGCTGGTCCCTCAGCTCAGCAGTGCCAGCACCGGCGGGCTTTGCTGACCAGACCCGTGGTACCTTGGGAGTGGGAGACGCAGCGTATACATTGCTCAGCACTGATAATAGAGGCAGCCAAATACACCAGTGCTAAAAACAAAAGTCCTGTGTACATAGCTAAAAATATGTATAAATATGAATATATATTTACATGTCTTTTTAAAAGGGTTGTTACCAGAGATATACCAGTTTGGTAGTAAGGTACTAGTGGCTGGTAGATATCAGTTGCTATAAAAAAAAAAAAGTTCATATATTTTGCTACTTTTGCTGTTTTTATTTTTTTAAATTATGTTCTAAACCTATTTCAGTTTAGGTCCCTCAATAAGAATTGCTGCTGCTGCTTCAGTTTTATATGGGGTTGTATTAAACAATAATAATAATGTGTCGATGCCTTTTGGGAATATGTTGTCGTTACGTGCCTGGCCCTTCCCTGGCCCCCGCACTCCCCCGGGCTGCGGCGGGGCTGGGGCCGGGCACCGCCTGCCAAGCGCCTGCGGCACCATATTGGTGTGTGGGGTGCCGGGGCGCAGGCGTGCCCTGCGTTTTAGGCAGTGCCGGTGAGGGGTCGGGACGGNTCCCAGCCCCGCTGCACCCCGGCCAGGGGACGCGTGCCCTGTGCAGCCCCCGCTCCCTGGGCGATGCCCACCAGTGCCTTACCGGCGCCCGGGGGAGCGTCCTCGTCCGGGGCACCGTGCCTGTCGGTCTCTGTCCCAGAGGCGCTTGCGGTGCCTGGCTGCCCAAGCTCCGCTCTGCGGAGCTGGTGCCGGTTTGCTGTGCCGGGGAGGACGGGGCATTTCCCCGGCTGGGGGCAGCCCCTCGCCGGGGAAGGGGCCGCGCGTGCCCCTATCCCTCCCCATCACTGGTGTTTAGACTCCAGAGCCAGGACGCTATTACTTGAAAAGTTTATTTTGCCTTTGTATGGAGAAATATTATTTGTTGTAAACTCTTCTGTAATGAATCTGGAATTCTTGTAATTATTAAAGACTTTAACCGAGACTTTAAAGCCGTGGCCCCATCCCTGGAGGGGGCGGTGGGAGATGCTCCAGGCTGGCGGGCAATGGGGAAGGGGCTGTAAGGGCTCCAGGCACTAAAGCTCATTCAAGCGACCGGTGTGGGAAGGCAATGTTCAGAGAGTAGCGAGGAATGGCAGCTGGTTTTGCGGGAGCTCTGTTTTTCACGGTTTCAAAATTCCTCGTAAAAATATTCTCCCATTCAGCAGCCAAAACCCATTCGCCTCCTTTTTGCAACCAAAGCGACGCATGCGCGACTGTGACAGTGTCAGAAAGTGTTGCCTGGCAGGTCCCTTCCCTGGGACGACTCATCCGCCCGCCAAGGGACCGCGTCCCACTGGTCCCCACACGAGGACCTTGCAGAAGGTGCCACCGTCCCCGCGGGCTCGGGGTGAGGCAGCTCCGGGGCCTTGCGAGCCCCCGGCAGGGCTGGGGTGGTGGGGGTCCGGCTGGGCAGCCCTCCCCTCCTGACGTAACCGCTGGCGGCTCTGGTTCAATCTCTCCGCTTCTCCTGTCTTTTTTTTGTCCTCCCAGGACGGAGCCAGTGCCAGCCCCAGCCTGTTTGCATTTAAACTTGACCTCCTGCCTCCAGAAACCCCTGGCCCTGGGAAAGGCGTTTCGTCGCCCGAGAAGCCCGGGGCGGTTAAAGATGCTGCCAAGGACCCTCAATCAGGGCATCACGGGGGCATCCTGCGCCCCACAGCCCCCCGAGCTGCTCAGGCACATGGGGTCTAGGCTGGGCTGCCGGGTGGTGGCTCACCTGGGGGTGGGGGTGAGAGGCTGCCAGCCCCTTTACCGAGCACTTAAATGGTTAAGATGAAACGGCTGCAGGATCACCAGCCTCACTGGCCCTTTTAAAAGCCTCTGCTTGTTGCTATTTCCCTGTGTAAATTAAATCGATCAGCTGCGCTCTGCCCCCCTCCCACCCTCCCTCCTAAATTAAGTAGAGCTTTTAATCAAGTGATTTATGTTGAATTCACAGTCCTAGATTAAACTTGCAGCCCAGGCAGCCGGGAGCGGGGGGAGCGGGGCTGGGGGTCTCCATAAATCATCGCTCTCCCTGGGACCGACTTGGCAAGGCAGCGGGGAGAGATGGAGCTCGTGTTTACATCATCAGAAACTGCTGCTATCACAATCTTCTGCTCATTTCCTGGGGTTACCAGGAGGGCAATTAAATATGATAATAAGCAGAGCGACTCCAGCAGCGCTGCTAATGCACACTGCAGGGCTGGGGAAGGGATGGGCATGCACAGCCGGGTGCCCTCTTTGCATCCCCTCGGGGACCCAGTGCCCTGGGTATGGACGGTCCCTCCTGCAGAGCCCTGGGGACGCTGCACTGCCTGTCATCCAGCCGAAGCCCTGGAGGTCTGCAGGGATGGTGCTGCCTGGGTGCTGGCCCCTGAGCAGGGAGATCTGGCTCCTCTCTGCTCTTCCCGGTACGGCATCCTCTTCACGTGGGCAACTCCGGGAGACGGAGATACCCCAAAGCTGGCATCAGCACCCTTCACTCGCACAGCCAGCACACGGGTGGCCCCTGCACTGACCCTGCACGGAGCAGGACCCTGAGCCATCAGCCTCAAGGGCGGCAGCAAGCCTGGGACAAGGCTGCAGGAGCTCATCCTGCAATCCCTGTGCAGGATGCCCTGGCAAGCCCCGCTTGGGGCCACGCGGGGACCTGCGGGACCAAAGCTGTCCCCATTGCCCAGCGCTGCTGGGTGCCTGCCCGGGGGGTGCCTGTGGCCTCTCCAGCGCTGCCCGGCACCGGGCCCTCCCCGCTGCAATTGAACTTAGGAGGTGGGTGGGACGGCGTCCCTTGGGAAATGACGCCAAAACAATGGGGGATCCGGAGTCGCTGCCTGCGGGAGCCCTCCAAGCGGGTGGCCAGGGGCATTGGGCATTGGTGGCTGCCGACTGCTCAGCCCACAACAGCATGTTTGGCTCTCACAGCATCCTTTGTCTCTTCCACTCCTCGCCTTCCTCTTTCTCTCCTTTTAAAGCCCTCCGGCTGCGCAGGACCGAGACAATCTCTTGGCCTGGGCCCAGGACCTGGCTGCTCCGCTCGGCGCTGAGCTCGGCTTTGTCCGGCTGCCAGCCATGCCAGGAAACCTTCTTTGCAATTCCACCTTGATGCGGGGTCCCACGGCCCAGCTCCTGGAGCATGGCTCAGCGGGTGCATGGGGAGCAACCCCCCCGCCCGGGGCCATCGCTGCCCCCGGCCACCCCTTCGCCCCATGCGTCCCACCCGGCTGCAGGGTCAGCGCCTCCGCGAGGCAGCGGGACCCAGGGGTCTGGCTCCAGCCCCCCCCGGCCACCCACAGCTGAGCAAAGACGGAGCCAGATGTGCGCAGCTGCGGCAGAGGCAAACTGCGAGGGGGCACGCGGCTCCCCCCAAAACCCTCACTGCACCTTGGAGCTGCAGCAGCCACGCAGCACCCCGCTCTTGTGCGATGGAGGCAGCGGCACGGGCAAGGCAGCCCCGCCAGCCGTGCAGGCGAGCGTGGTGGGTAGAGGGATGCCGGCAGCCCCCGGCACCACACGGTCCCGTGCAGCCCCTCTCGCAGCGTGGCCGATGGTGAGTGGAGCAGGAGGGAGGTCACGGCGGCGAAGCCGGGGCAGCTTTCCAGCTGTAAATCGCTTCTTTGCGAGGAAATAAGCCTGCCCCCTGCCCCGAGAGGTGGAGGGCTGCTGAGCGGAGACCGCAGGAAGCTCAGCGGGAGCAGGGCCACGGCCACAGTCTCCAGGGAGGGCTGGCAGCAGCCTGCGGCAGCCATTATCCACCCGGGGCTCGGGGCAGCACTCCCCAAAGCCCTGGGGATGTCCGGGAGCGGACGCCCCTTCACCCCTGCTCTGGCAGCCCCATCCCTGGGGCTATGGAGTATGGAGCGCATGCTGGGTGTGGGGGGCTGCGAGGCAGGGGCAGAGGAGGGCAGCTCTGGAAGGGGCTGCTCGCAGAGAGGGGTCTGTGCCTGTGCCGAGCCCTGTGGTGGCTGTCGGTGTCCTGGCACGCGTCCCGGCCCCGGTCGCACCGTCCGCTCAGGCCCACCCGAGGCGGGAACTTGGCACGGCTCTCGGCGAGGCTCCCCTGCTGCACATCACCGCCCTGACAGCTCGCGCACCAGACCCTGTCAAACACCACGGATCGGCTTCATTTCATCCAAACAAAACATCAGTTATGAACCAGGGCAGCTGCAGACAATTCCCTCTCCCGTCCAAGCCCCGCCACTGTGCGGTGGGCTCAGAAGGGATCCTGCACCCTCCGCACTCCTGCGTGCTGCCTCGCTCTGCGGCTGGCCTCGCAGCATGGCTCTGGGATGGAATGCTCCCGAATCCTGAGCCCAGCCCGTGCTGGGCCGGCGGCAGCACCACAGCTCAGCTCCAGCTGCGGGGGGAAGCCCTGCAGCACGGGCAGGGGACGAGCATCCCCCCAGCATCTCCGCACCGCAGCCAGGGCTCCATCGGGTGCAGCTGGGGCGCATGGGGGTGTGAGGACAGGCAGAGGCGGGACGGGACCATCCCTGGCAGACAACCCGGGGACGTTGCCGCCTGTGCTCCGTAACATTCCGCACAAGGTTTGGCTATCGAGCCCTTGTTCTACGCTACTTTAAGCTGGTGTAAGCCTCCATCTCCTTTGTTACAAATTTATAACAGAGACAGAAAGCCTGCTAGGAATGCAATGCTTGAATACAGGAGGCTATAAATCTCAGCCTTTGTTGTGCTTGGGCCTCACTAAATCAGTGCTTTTCCCTCTGAATATTAATCTACTATGAAAGTGCTGACCAGTGCATCTTTCCCCAACAGCTTTCTGCGGAAGAGGCTGATGCAAGGACCAGGGATGGCTGTGGCACGGGAGATGTTTCTGACCAGCATCCAGCAGAAATCCCCTGTCTCCCGGGCAAGCCACTGCCCCCGCACCGGCACGGCGTCTGCTGGTGGGATGGCAGCAGACACGGGTGCCATAAAGCCTGGCTCCAAGCCGGGAGCAACGATAGCGTGGGGATGCCCGGGGGAAGGATAAACCAGCGGAGGAGCCGGCTCTCCGAGCCGAGGGGAGGGCTGAAAGGTGTTTGGCACCAGTGTGGCTGGAAAAGCTCTCCCCACGCCAAAGCACACACGGCCTTGGATCTCTGCAACGTTTAATTTGCCCGATGTTGCAGAACAGAATCCAGTAATTTATGGGGCTCTGCTGGGTTCGTTTCCTCCACTCGCTCGGGGGGTCATGTAGCAAAACTGCTGAGTCTCCCCTTTTTGTGCCTGTGGGGTAAGGGGGTCCCAGGAAGGCGCCTGGGGTCCCAGCACGCCGGGCAGAGATGAGACTCGGGCACGTGCCGCCAGCCCCGCAGTGCCCGCAGGCGCCTGCCGAGGGGCATGGGGGACCACAGCTCCTCACTGTAGGTTTGCAGCACAAATCCAGCCGAGAAGGACTTGCTTCTCCCAGCCCAGGGGCCGGCTGCCTGCTGGGGAGGGGGGGAAGTCGAGAAGAAAGCCCTGCGGCAGCCAACGACCTGCGAGGGCTGGGAGGAAGCAGCTGGGGGGCTGCGGGGATTTTTGGTCTGCAAATGGGTTTGTTCAGAGATGTGCAAGCAGCCCAAGACTGCTCTGGGTTCATCCACCTCCGCCTGGCTCCAGTGCCCTGCTCCACCCCGGGGGAAGGGCCGCTTTGTTCACAATTTGTGCTCACTTTCAGGCTACACACCGAAGCTGGCATCCCTGCCGTGTGGCTGGGGGTCACCGCAGGAAAACCAGGGAAGAGCAAGCCCCAGCTTCCAGGTCTTTCTAAATTAAAAACACAGGAGGAAAACAGACACGAAGCGACCCCCCGCACACACGCTGGCGTGGTGGGTCACGGCACAGCGCAGCCAGGACGACAGGGCTGCAGGGAGCACCTTAGCTCGCCCTCAGCTCGCCCTTAGCTCGCCCGCGGCCCGGCAGCCGAAGCGCAGCGCCCAGGTGATGCCGCAGGCTCCCCGCCAGCCCCTCTTCCCTCTCCATCTGCAAAACCTCTCAGCAGAAGAATGTGCTGCTCCCTCTGCGGCAGGCGCAGGCTGGCTCTGCCTTCGTCCCGCCCAGGACACCCCGCCAGCCTCCTCCTCTCCCTCCGCCTCAAGCAGGGGCTGCCAGGCAGGAGCATCCCGAGGGAGCCGCTGGGAGCCGGCACAGAGTCGGCACTCGGAGGGAGCAGGTAGGGAACGGGGACAGCTTGCTGCGAGCTTGCTGCGGGCTGAGCCAAGCCCCAGGGCTGTGCTCCCACCATGGTCCTGGGCACCAACAGGCGCTTCCCATGTTAATTACCGTTAATGACCATAAAACCAGCAGAGAACAGGCCTCCTCATGCTCCGGCGCCTCGGTCGGGTAACTTGCAGCTCCTGACACCCTGGTGAAGCTGCCAAGGCCGGGGAGCCGAGCAGCTCACCTAGACCTTGGGTCACCCGGAGGAAATACGGTGTGTTTAAGCCCCCCCATTTGAGGGTGGCAGCGGTGGGTGAGTTTCAGACAACTGCAGAGCTGGGGGGACGCCTGACCCCGGCAGACGGACCCATCCCCGGCCAGAAGGCATCCCTCAAGCAGCGCGGGATGTTCAAGGGATGCCAGACCTTTTGGAGAAACCTCCTGCTCCTCTCTGGGCTGGTTGAGCCCAGCTGGCAAAGCAGCTGCCAAATGAGCTATTATCTGATCATTTCACCTCAAACTTCCCTAGGCAGTTGCTAAACACTGCCAGGAAGAGTTCAGTCACAGAAGTTGGAGCAGTCGCAGGCCTGGAACACCGGGCAGGAGAAGATGACTTCCCTCATTATCCTGTATTATGTGGTGTAAGATGTTCTCCTAAGGTGTATTTAAGGACTATCGGAGTGGCAGTCTTTCAAGGGAACATTACACATTTGCAGGAAATTAAGGGTATTATCTCAGTAATTTTCTGCCTACCTCTTGCACCAAGACTGGAAAAGCCCCTGACAATTTGAAATTCAACTCCAAATTCTCCAAACACCCTGAAAACTTTCCAGGCTGCCAGAATAACGTGGTGCTTGTCCCCCGGCCAGGCCTGCCATCGCGCCGTGCAGCGCAGAGCCCAGCAGTGGGAGGGGATCCCACCCCGAGATGGGGATGCAGAGAGGCTCGGGGGCAATGTGGGCTCCCTAGGTGCTGGCTGGGCTCTCTCTGGGGCTTGGCACCCCCTTCCTGCGAGCCTGGCAGAACCGAAGCAGCCCTGGGAGGGGGGGCACATGGCTTTGCCCCTCCATGGCCAAAGGGCTCGCTGGCAGAGCTTGTTCTTCCCCAGCTGAGTTCCGTCTCCTGTCTCAGGGCAGGAGCAAACAGCCCTGGGCACCGGGAGCTGGGGCAGAGAGGTCCGCAGCACTCAGCAGGGGGGAGAAAAGCCTTTGAGTGCCCACCGGTGCATCTCCTGGTATGCCGGTCCACCAGCTGCGCAGGGCAGATCACCCCCAGAGCAGGCATCCCCAGAAAGGAGCATCCCCAGAGGGACAAGGCCTGTGGAGTGCTTCCAAGACGTGCGCAGGGGCAGCGAGACCTGCCCGTGCTCCGAGCGTGCGTGGGCAGGACAGAGCCATTTCTCCCTTTCCTCTGGGGGCAGGAGCACCGGGGCGCAGCCTCCCCCCTTTGCTGGGTGACCTGATCCATGAGCTGATTTGCACGTTGTCACAGCCCCGCGCTGCCCCCCGGGACCACTGTGCTCTGAGCAGGGCCCCTGGCAGGGGGGGGGTGTCTCCTCCGGCTCCCGGGCTGGGTGCACCCCAAGGACGCCGTGCCCCCCGCACCGCTCACCCACCGTCTGCAAAGCAGGAACGGTTCCAAAAGCAAAGCCCTGCTCCCCTGCCCACCCTTGGGACCCCCTGGCTCTGCCAGAAGCCCCTGGGGAGGCAGGGCCATCCCCACCCCCAGGGAGCCCTGTGCTGGGCAGGGGGCGAGTGGGTGGGTCCCTTTAAATCCAGAGCAGGAGAAGGGCTCCTGCCCTATAGCTGCCCTACAGCCTGCAGCCCCCAGAGCGTCTTGGGCACCACTGGTAAGTGCTCCCCAGCTCTGGGGCTGTGCTCTTGTTATTATTGTTGTTCTCTAGGGAATGGTTTATTTTTTGCACAACCGAGGCTGTGAAATGGGCCAAGAGGGGTCTTCTCCCCGCAGCTGCTCGCTCCTGCCTCTGCCCAAGCAGCTCAGCTGCTGGCGGCAGGGGTTTCTCTGGCAGTGTTGCTGGTGAGCTGCTGCTGTTAACTCCCATTCCTGGCTGTTGAGAAACTCAGTGCTCAGCCCTTGCCTCTCCGGAGGGCTGTGGGCACACGCTTTCACTCAAAACCCTTGGTCCCCGAGTCCGGCGTTCAGACACCTCCGATAACTCTGCCGTAGTGGCTCTCTTCCCTGTAGCTTTTCAAAACCTCTCCCTGTTGGATTGTTTACCCTGAGAAGCTGACGGCCTGATCCTGCTCAGCTGTTAGTGCTGCTGGCAAACAGGTCCGTGTCGGATGCGGTGTCAAGGCAGGGGAAAGGTGAGCCCGTCGTTGCTGTGCAGAAGGTACCTGCCAGGCTCGCCCGCTGCATCAGGCAGGCTTGCTTCCATGGGCTGCGAGCACCGGAGTGACGAGCTTGGAGAGCTGTTGGGAGCAGAGTATGTGTGTCTGTGCGCTGGTGTTCCTTGTGTGGGGGCTCAGCTGGGGGGCCTGGGGCAGGGCACGGCTCTGGCACCGGCTCCCGGGCAGGCTGCAGGAGCAGCGACCGGGTGGTGTTGCCCACGCGTGTGTGGGAGCCTTGGGGAACCCATCTCCGACGCGCCTGTGCCCCACCGACGTGCTGCCCTTGGGGGCTGTGGAAGGGGCAGGAGGCTGGGTCGCAGGCAGCATCTCCCCGCTGCCTTGCCCTGCCCGTGGGCACCACTGCCGAGCGTGGGGCCAGCTCCGCAGCGCGCACGTCCCGGTGGGTTCGTTTTGCCCCCGTTGGCTGGAGCGGGCCTGGACGCAGCGCTGGGGTCTGAGCTTTGAAGCTCAGCTGCTGCTGCAGGCGCGGAGAGAACAGAAACCTTTGAAGCCCGGTTGGTGCTGAAAACACTTCATTACGCTGCGCTAATGAAGGGCTGATTCTGGGAATTTGAAATTCCTCAGCCGTGATGGGTGCCTTCAGACGGGCTCTGTCGAGAGGGCATTTCTGGGTGACGCTCCCTCCTGTGGCTCTTAATTGCCCCTGGAAATAAGAACAATTTCTCAGCCCAACTTTGCCTTCCCCGACACAGACGTTGGCTTGTTATCGCAGGGTTGCGTGCAAGGACCAGACTCATCCCTGTTGTCGCAGGGCTGCAGCCGGCTCTTTATAATGAGAAGGGGCTCGCAAGGCGCCTCGTACGCCTGGCTTTTACGCGTCGCTTGGAGCTGGGGGCCGGGCGTGAGCCGGGGCGCAGAGTGCGGGCAGGGCTGCCCGGGCGGCCCCA
>WAAD01027139.1:46475-67161 GCA_013389945.1 Fregata magnificens | reverse complement strand
CGGGCCCCAGACCTTCTGCTGGGGAGAAACGTGGGGCTAGAGGCTGCACCGCGCCCTTCTGAAAGGATGCAGAGCGGCCTCCGCGACCGAACCGCGTACTTGTCAACTTCTTCTCAGATAAAAAGGTTTTCGGTGCGTGCTCTTAAGAGCTGCGTGTAAGTGAAGGCTTTGTGGTTTCTTGGTTTTTTTTGGTTTTGAGGTACTCGTGCACTGTAGTCTGTTTTGTTCTGTGTCTCGCTCTGCTCTCTTTTGACTGTCGATACACTCGACAATTTTAATGCAGGTTTAAGATGTTCAATTTGTTGTTAAAAACCTTAATGATAACATAGTTCTATATATACCAACCACCCCAAAAGACAATGTAAAGTAGCCTATAATCATAGCTGAAGAAAAAGTTGTAGCCTGTTTTGATGACTGTTGAGGTCTTCCAGTGGCTTATTATAGAGATGTGCAGAGAATGTTTTAGCAGTTACATTTAAAAAAGAAAAAAAAAAAAAAAAAAGCTTTAATGAACTGCTTGAAAAGATTTTGCTCCAAAAAGTGAGCATGTGCTTTATGAAGTTACAGACTAAGAGCAGAGGATGATGATCAAAGACTGTATGTTTTGTTTTAATACAACCATGGTTTGCATTTTTCACTTCAGCAAGTTTGCCTGAGTTTGAGGCGATACACATGAGATATGTTGCAGTTATTACACTGGTTTTGGTATGTGAAAGCATGCCATGACTCTTACAATATTTGGTATTGCCAAAGATCTGACTGCTGGTTTTACGTGAATATCAATCCATGACTCTTCCTGAAGAAAAAAGGTTTTCCTCCACGTTTCCTAGTTGAATCCCGAGGCTCTAAAAACAAATGAGTACTCTTAAGCTCATTTTCAAGACAAACCACTTTTCTCTTTCTTTTTTTTTTTTTCTTTCTTTTTAATAGCATTTTGTTTGCTGTTATTTCTTTGCTGCTGTCCAGGTTGTTTCTTTCCATGTCACCATGGGAAACTTGTTAAAAGTGGCCTTATCAAAACCATATTACAGGCATGACTGTTTCTTCTGGCATTTAAAAAAACCCAAAATGACAAACCACCTTTAAAAAGGTATACAGGGAAGTAGTCAGCCTTACCACATGCTTTAAAGTTTGTCAAGAGGCCTCTGATTCACCATCAGTGTCTGCCAGAAGAGACTGCTCAGTCCAGCTGAAGTCAGTAGAAATCCACCAGCTACAGTTTTTCTGCTAATGAATCTATGTGCTTTTGAAAAAGTTGGCATTGTCTTAACATATGTAAATAAAACTTTCTATGCATGATTTCTTAAGGACATCCAGAACAAAATGGGACAAAGCAGACTGCAAATACTGGATGCAGGATCAATAAGAATAATTATTTTATTTCTGTCTACAGTTCATATAGTTTGAACACCACAGGATGCTGTTACAGTTGATAAAGGCAGCCCTCCAGGTGATTTTTGACATGACTGTAGAAAAAACGTGGGTGCGTTCAGTTCTAGTGAGGAGTTTGGTGGCAGGTGTGTATGCTGAACTTCAGTGAAAGCCAAGTTGTACATTTTACGTGGTTCCAGCTGTGCAGTCTTAAGGTTTTGGGAGGAGGAATGGAAACACTACAGAAGTTGATTGCATCGCTTAAAAATTCCGACCAACCTAGCCTGTTCCAGCCAAACAGCTGTCTGCTTGTAAAACACATATAGCAGTGAACATCTGTTGAGAATAGTTGCTGCATGGATTAGACCCTTGAGATGACCAGTACCAGCGCAGGTTAGATACAAGCATACACTGGAATGAAACAATGCAGAAAATGGCAGTAACTGTATGTGTGGTGACTCAGGTAACAAAGGGGTGGTAGGACATGAACAGATCTTTGAATCTCTGATTTAGGTCTATGTGGACAGGAGCTGGGTTGTTGTTTGTGCATAAAGATGGCCTAGAACTTCTGCTTTCAAGACTGTTGTTAGAAAGTCCAGCTCAGGGTGACGATGCAGTGACACCGTTCACTGAACACATAAGACTGACTCAAATTACTGCTTTTTCAGCTCAGTCGGTGAGCCAGCAGGACAGTTCCTGTTCTCACAGCAGATACCTTCATCTATGTAAAATGCCTTGCCTCTGACAAGCGTGAACCCAACTGCTCTAGGCAGGGCCACCCACATGGTGGTTGTCAACAGAAAAGGGTAAAATTAATTCAAAAAGGTTTTGTGGAAATGTGGTTTAAAATGTGTGCATTCTATGCTTTTTATCAGTAGGTGTTGTGTCAGCTCGTCACTGTGGTGGTAGCCAGCCTCAGATTAACAGGCATCTGCGCTGGTCCAAGCAGGGTTCGTCAGCTGGTAGCAGTGGGCAGAAGGTGCACAGAACCCTGTGGGTCTCAGTCACTGAGGGAAAGCGCAGTCGTTTTGCACTGCCTTCTGGTTGCCCCTGGCTAGGTACGGGCAGTTTCTCCAAGTTCTGCATTCAGCAGGCTTTGGAGACAGTCCTCCCTCCTTGTGCTTGGGAGTTTTTACCTTGGGCTCCCATTCGGTGATGAACAGTGGTGGGTGCTTCTGACATTTAGGAAACTTCTCTTACGCATTGCATAGTTACCATATCTTTTCTCACTTTTTTTGACCTCTTCCTGATTGAGCAATAATACAGTGGAGAGATGCATGCTTGTGTATTTTATAGGTTAGTCCTACCCTGTTGCTGTATTTTGTGCAAACGTACAAAACCCCCTCTTTGGGAGGAAGAAAAGCTTTTATCAAATGGGTTCAGCATTGTTCAGAATTGTTAGATGATCTGAGAGGTCAGTTATTTAGTCTACTGCAGCGTGAAAGCAATATTTGAGAACTTTGTCTTCTTTGTCTATCTTGTTTTCTGAGAGTGAAGTTGCAAAATACTCATGCTAAAAATGGCTTTAGATAAGTGCAATTGTTGGTGAAAATGTGAACCCAGAGGATTCCTAATCTCTTTGAAACTTTCCCATGACTGGGCACTTGCCGTTGAAGGTGTAACTGATTTTTTCAAGTTATGCTCAGTCAAGCTAGGAAGCTCGGGACGGGAAGTGAAACAAACAGTGTTAATGTAAGAAAGAGCACTGTAAGAGCTCTACTAGCTTGACCTACCTTATCTTGCACTGCTTATATTTTTTATTTCATTTACTTTTTCCTCTGATACTTTGAATTGTGACTCTCCCACGGGCAATGTGAAAATATTTGCTCGAACAGTGTCCATCTGTAGAGTGTCAGTGTCTGTAAACAGTTCTGTTTTCCTGCTTGGTCAGAAGATCCTAGAACCCTGGGAAAGGACAAGTACGGAATGCTGGCTACCCAGTTTTAGGGAACAAACTCTTTTTCTCTCATTAGGAAATTCGGCTGCAGTTTTGAAGGTATGGTTGATTTCAAGTTGTTTCCCAGCTGCTGTAAAGTATCCATTTCCTATAAACCTTGAAATAATTAAATTGTTTCTTTATATGTTGGTTGAGTTCCAACGTCATATCGGTGCAGTATCTGTTATGGGTCGTATTTGGAAGCTAAATTCTACAGCTTGCAGGAGGCTGATACTGTAATGTAATAGAATAGTTGCTGTTGTAGCAAGAAGAATTTATTCTGAAATATTTTTCTGCAAGATCCACACGTATCACTGAAAATCACATTCACTTGTGGTTTTAGGTAGTGTTCCTCTGCCGAGGAAGGATGGGTACAACTCTTGAGCCTGTTGTTGATATTTCAACGACAATGGGGTATTCTCTGCACTAGAACTTGGGAGTGACTTTTACAAAGTAATCCTTCCTTAGGTTTAAACGTTAAGATTCCTATGCGTTCAGGATTCATCATTTTATTCTATTATTTTGGTAGCTCCAGGGGCTGTCCTTTCACCATAACACAGCCCAGATGCCACTTCACTGGGTAGCAACCGAGAAATGAACAAACTGCTGAAGAGTTTTGGAGAGGAAGAAGGGTGGGAAAGTCTGGGTGTGTTAACCGTGATGACAGTGAAAGACTCGGAAGGAAGAAGCTCTTCATGATGTAAGCTTTGTGGGAGAACAGCCTCTCGTGTTTTAAGACTGTTGAGAGTAGCAATTCCGTGAAGCAATAGTCCTTGTTTCTGTAGCCTGTGTAGGAAGATAATGGGGCTGGTGTACAAATTGTCCCGACTGAAGCTTAGGCTAGCGTGGAGGACTATTTTACACAGGTGAGCTCTGGAAAGGAATTACTTTAAAAGAAAATAGTTTGGATTATTATTTTCCTGGTAACTCCTAAATTCAGTGTAAGTGGAGTGTTTTGAAGTTCACCAATCCACAACTTTTGTCACGTAACCAAGTGAAGTACACTGATGACTCTTCAGTTAGTGCCTGCGGAAGCGAGTGCATTGACAGCTTTAGGAACTGTCACAGCTGGGGACTGGCTGCTGTGAAGAGCGATACAGTGTGGGCAGACTTTGACCTGGAGGGCTGTATGTGGAGGAGATAAGAGGGACCAGGCGCTGTCATGCAGCTTTTGAATTCTGTTAATACTGTGTCTGGATCTCGTTAATACTGCTTTGGTAGGATAGTTGTACCAAGGTATCAGCAGAGAACTTCTCCTTCTTAACACCAGCAAAACTGCTTTTTTGCTGCTATACTTTATTTCAGCCCTTCTGAGAAAAATAAGCTGTCCTGGCAAGAGCATTCTTTGTCTGTGTATGGGTAAGGACTTTCGCTGGCTACGTTGATCAGGTATTGCATCTTACTGTAGACCCAGACGGACGTGACCGTGACGAGAAGCCTGTAGTGTTGTCACGGCTTAGTGCTCTAGCCTTGTGACAGGGAGTTCTTCCTGTTAGGAACACGGCTGAGACTCATAAACAGTCTTTGTTAAATCACTCAGCAGCCTGTAGATCATCAACTTTTGAATGATGTTTATAGATGGAATGAGAATGGATGAATATGCATAGCCTGATACAGTACATTGTAATCGGCCAGATACATGCATGTAACATCCCAGAGAATAAATAAACCTTGGTGTCCTAGTGAAATGCTGGACAAAGTAGTTCCGTTTATGTCCCAATTTTCTAAAGTGTGGAAGCTCTTTTAAGGAAAGACTGAAAGTTGCCAGTGTGATAGAAAAAGGCCTGTTCTTATTTCAAAGGGATGGGATAGGGTGATGCTTTTTAGGGCAGAAGCCTTTTGCTTGGGGTGTTGTACAATTTCACTGTTTCTCAAACTGAAATGTTTGGCTGTGGATTGTATGAACAGCTTTCTAGTGTTCTGTATGCAGCCTCACCTGATGTTGTGGCTCAATTTTACAGAAGTCTTTAAGGAAGATTTAAGTGAATTCAACATACCAGCCTGGCAGCAGATCAGAATTTCTGTAACATTGTCCACAGCGACATGCCACTAAACTGCTGCCAGAGGAATGAACTGGGTAACCAAATCATGTAACCCACAGGTCACAGCAGTAGGAGGGAGCGTTTTTTTCTCCCTGATGCAACAGTTGAGGCACAAGTTCCCAGTCTGTACTTGCTGAGTTGTATGACTAGAAGATGGTTGTACAGATACACAGTTTCAAGGCAGCCTCCTGAATGTCAATATCCATTGCTGATTTGAAAACGAGGGTTCGTGGAGGCTCTAAATCTGATGGTGTTGGCTGGAGGAGGATTAGTTGTTCTGGTAGTGGCAGTGAGGTTTTATTTCCTCTTACACCATGAGATACGTGCTTGTTAGAGGAGCTTTACTGTCTAGTGAAATGAGTAGTCTGCCTCGATATTTGACGTTGCAAGTACGGCCAAAGAACTTGCACCTGGGGAGAAAATGTCTTTTAAAGGAATTATCATCCTTTCTCTTCCCTCTCAAAAGAGAAATGAAAAGCGTTAAAATTATTTTACCACATCAGATTAGGATCCTCCAGAAAGACCCCAAACTTACAAAGTTTCCTCTCTTAGTCGGACTTATAAGCAGGAGAACACGAAGCACAATTACTCAAATGCCATGTGACATTAGCAAAGTTATATTCTTAATGAAGCACAGAATGCTGTGTAGTTTTTTGTTTTACAGAGTTTCACTTTCTGCAGGTTGATTTATATAGTTCTGGTGTGGCCACACCGAAGTTTGGGTCCTGGCGTGATGTACTTTAACAGATCCCTTATTTAACATTCTGGTGCTTAGTTCTACTAAGCTAAATGGATGGTCTTACTTTCAGAGTATTTGGGTAAAAGAAAGTGATTTAATTACCATTAAAAGAAAACAGCAACAATAAAAAACTGGGAAGTTGAGAGCAATTCTAAGATTTCTTAAACTATTTCTGCTTTGACTCTGTCCATCCAGCAATGGATGTGCGAGGATGACTGAAGCGCTGTTGCAGCTTCTCAAGATAAGTTTTTTTGTTGGTTCCCCCCCTCCCCCCCCCTAAGTATTCAGAAGAAAAAAAAAGATTGAACCTGGTTTTAGTAACACATAAAAGCAGCCTAGGGTACAATTTCTTACCAGTGTGAGAAATCTGTTGTTTGCTCTTCAGTGTGGCAGATGTAAAGTAACAATTAATTGGTAAATAGTACAAACAGTCCCACTTCCTCTTCCTAGAATGGGTGGTGGTTTTCTGGTTTTGACCTTGATACGCAATCCTGCTTGCTCCCTGTGCTGTCCCTCAGATATGCTGTCCCCTTGACGGTAACATTTTTGTGTTGGTTTTGTGGCTGATGTGCAGAGAGCTGCTGGAGAGAAGACATGGTTTTACAGCCACGAGATTTAAAAGTTACTGCAATTAGTGAATTTTGCTGCATAGCATTGTGCTATTAAGTTGTTTCCCTAAGTCACTTAATTACAGTGACAAATGTGCCCCTAGTTGATTGCACTGGGCAGTAAAGATGAATACAAACATCAATATAGTCTGAGTATGAAGTCCACAAAACATAGAGGAAAATTCTGGTCAAGTTCTTACTTGTTACTGTTGTAACTTCAACTTCTTTTTGCAGTCTCGGAGGAGGGAGGTGTTCTTAGTGTTTTGAAAACTATTGGATAAGGTATTGGGATGTGTTGCATGGGGAGGGTGAGAATTTAATGTGGGCAGGGTTGTATGTAGATTCTTATTATGAGAAGTATCTGTGGGATGTGTTAATGTCATTTCAAACCCTGACCAAAAGGGCACAGTAACCCTCCTTTATGCCTACACAGAGACAGAATAAATAATACAGAGCTATGTTTACTCTGGAAGGGCTAAATTGACCTTGCTGGGAAGCAAACTTGTATTTCTTACCTGAAGTTTAGGTCACTGTATATTTCTTCTTGTTGAACATCGAGATTATTTAGGTGAATGCCAAAGCCTTCTCGGAGCCAGTAGTTGAGTTTTGGAAATCTAACTTTTGATTTAGTCTGATTTTGGTGTTTTAATATGCAATGGAAAATTGAAAGTGTGTATGACAGCTTTCTCAGCTGCAATCCTGTGAATAACCTCAGGTTTTTGAGATCTTCTGATGCTGAGGCTATTTTTCTCGCCCTCAAAACCACGGAGTGTTTAAGCCCTAAGTGTTTAATATTAAAAGAAGGTGGAGGGACGGGGAGCGAGGGGAATAACCCTCCTTGCTAGCTGCTGAGACCCAACTGGTGCAAACTCTGCTCTGCTTTTCTGGTGAGGGAAGAGGTTGGGAAACCCCATCTGAGGCTGTCACACCGTCTGAACTTGTTTTCCCAGCAGCAGAGGTGGAATGACCTATTCCCTTTAATTGCGCCATTGTTCAGAAAAGCCCATGGCTTAGGTCTCCTGCTGGCCTAAGGGCTGCTCATCTGTCTCGAATTTTGGCAAGGGGTGGGGAGAAAGAGAAGAGGTTTCTCTCTTGTTTGAGTGGTCTTCCTATGGTTTTTCTGGCTTGTTCAGTTTGCAGTGACTATCATGTCAAGAGAACTTCGTGTCTTCTGTATGCTTGAGGGTCAAAGCCTGCTGTCTTACTGCTTTATGTTAGAATAACGCTTCCTAGCGCCAAACTAGGAGGGCTATAGAGAGTGGTTGGAATTTTAGCACCATTATTCTGACTTGGTAACACCTGGGCTCATAGTTTTTAAGCACTTGTAGGTGCTTACAACATTTCTTTAAATGTCTTGGGAAAGAAGAAGGTGGACATGTAAAAAAAGCTGTTCTGCAGAAATGTGTAAAGAGCCCTTTTTAAAGATTCAGTAATGATACCAGCCCTCTCTAAATCCATGAGACAGTGGCTACTGAATGGAGAGGGGGAAGCTGGTCTTTAGATATCTTTTTTTTTTCCTCTCAACAGTTTAATTTGCTTAATTATTATCTTTTGATTTACATTGACTTCTTATTTCCCTTCCCCCGCCTTTAGGCCCTATGAGAAAAAGGGAAAGCTAAGGATGCTGGAGCAGAACAATGGATTTCTCTTTCTCTTTCATGCAAGGGATCATGGGAAACACAATTCAGCAACCACCTCAACTCATTGACTCAGCCAACATCCGCCAAGAGGATGCCTTTGATGCCAGCAGTGACATTGCTGAAGATGGTGGACAAACACCGTACGAAACTGCCCTGCAGCAAGGCTTTCAGTATCCCACGCCCACGACGGAGGACCTTCCACCCATCACTAATGGCTACCCACCAACAATCAATATGTATGAACCTCAAGCCAAATACCAGACGTACAGTCAATATCCCAATGGTTCAGCCAATGGTTTTGGTACAGTCAGAAACTTTAGTCCCCCGGAGTATTACCAAATGGAAAACTCTAACGCAAGGCCGCACGAAGTTCTGGAAAAACCTTCCCCTCCCCAGCCGCCACCTCCACCACCACCTTCAGTTTCACAAACGGTGATTCCAAAGAAGACTGGCTCACCAGAGATCAAATTAAAAATAACCAAAACTATCCAGAACGGCAGGGAATTGTTTGAGTCCTCTCTGTGTGGGGACCTTTTAAATGAAGTACAAGCGAGTGAGTATGCTAAGGCGAAACATGAAGGGAGAAAAGAGAAAAGGAAAAAAAGTAGCAAGCATGACTCTTCCCGATCGGAAGAGCGCAAGTCGCACAAAATTCCAAAATTAGAACCAGAGGAGCAAAATGTAAGTGAAATAATAGTTTCAGCCATCTGTATACCTGATATTGTTGATGGAATACGCGTCTTTGGCAGTGTTTTTCCTTACTTTTAGTTGTATACATACTTAAAGTCATGAGGCTTTATGTACTTGTCAGATGCTCAATATTAGGTTGGTAGCAACTGTATTTCTAGGACAACACAGTTTTGGTGAAAAGACTGCATATAAAAAAAATGTTAGAAGAGGTTCGGTAATATTTTTTAATATTATTTAGTGTTCTAGCATGTTCAGAGTTTGCTACACTTTGGACGGTGTTGAAGATGGAGGTTTTGGCCAAAAGCACGCAAGCATACACATTCCTAAAATTGCCTCTCAAAAATAGTGCTGGGTTATTCAGTGGAAAGTTGGGTTACTTGGACTACTCAGCACTGCAGCTTTTAATTAATTTTTGAAAGATACTCTAAATATTGTGATGATGTACAAAACCAAAGAGCTATGTAGCCTATGTAGAAGCCAGTAGAAATTAGTATTCTAAAACAGTAGGCAAATTTGAAGTACCAATTGACTCAGCAAACTTTGGGAAAATTCAATATTGATGTCTGTTGTCGTTTCTGTCAAGTTTGTAATATGGTTGTACGTATACAGGGTGTGTATATATATGTGGTGTTTTAACTTAGATTCTGGGAAGTAGAGACACAAATTACTGGTCTTCGGTACTCTCAGTCATGCTTTTTTCTTCAGCTTTATAAGCCACTTCATTACTTCTGTTTCCTTTTCTCTTGCTTATTCCTGCCAACTCTGTGATACTGGTTTCTGTATTTCCGAATTTGAGGGGAATGGGTAGCAGAGAGGGGTGGCGAGTGTTAGGAATGGGGAAGTTGCCGTATCACGCCAGGACAGAAATTGCCCGGCTTCGGCTGGGCTGGGCTGTTACAGTATATTGCTGAGTTTCTTGTAAGTTCCTGTGAAACCCCTTGATACTTGCTGCTCTTGGTAGGTTTGGGAGCAGATCCTGTCCTGTAGGGATCAGAACTCTTATCTAGTATAGCAGGTTCATATGCTTGATGTGGTGGTGGTGGTGGTGTTATTTTTAACGGAAGTCGTGCTGATTTCACACACACACCCCTTACCAGGAATGTTTACAAGTGTTATAACTGTTTTATCTCCCTTCTGGTAAGTGGACCTCTTCCAGAGGTCAGAGTGGTGATGCATCAAGATTTTGAGCTTCTACTATATTTGATTACCATAGTTGACTCTAATGAAGCTCAGTAAGATCTTAATAAACATCATCATCCAAACTTGACATGGACTATCCAATTAAAATACGAGCCATCCGTGACTGCAGTTGATCTCGGAAGTGCTGCTTGAAGCCACTTTGAAGTGGCTGTAGAAACTGACGTGTCCAGCTGGCAGCCTGCTACCAGGAAGCAGTTACGGTGGGAAGGCAGTGCCCCAAACGGCATCACCCTCACGCCCGCGTTATACCTGCGTATAGAGGTAGGAAGAGGGGTCTCTTCTCATGGTTAGCTCTCTGCTGAATGCCTCTGCTGCTCATGTGTTGTTCATCCACCTATCCTTTGTTTGCTGCTGTAATCATACATTTATCCCCAAAGTTTCCCTTAAATCAAATCTCAGCAAGTTTGGAGTTCTTTCAGAGTTCAGCTGAAGACATGGTCTTTTATCCAGGCTTTCTGGCCTCTTCTCCAGACTTCTGTCACCGCCACATCAGGCTGTCAGTTTTGCCTTGTCGTTTTGCCCTCCCTCTTACCAGGGACTCTGATCCTACTCTTGAAGCTCCAGCTATGCCTGTCCCTCTGTTTGACTGGTGTTAACTTGGTTATCACAAGAACATAATCTTCTGTCTTTTCCAGACTGAACTAAAACCTTGCCTCTCAAATTCCAAGTTCCAAGTCATATCTGTCATCCAGAATTCACCAGAAATCTTGGTCTTGCTTTTGTCCTCCTTGTAGCTTCCATTTTGCTTTCAAAAGGTGTTGCTGCAATAAAATCTTTCATGTTATTCACCCTTGTTTCGGACAGCAGATCACTCTGACATGAACAGGATTTTGTGCTAGTGGTTTTCGTTACGAATTATCCAGTGCAGTCTCAGTTTCATCCTCCCGCCATTTGGCTTTCCACTACACGATTTAATCTTCGTGTACGTTCATCATGTACACTTTCGCCATCTTTAGTATTAATGGTATGGGACTTGTAACTTGGGATCATCTTAACGGGAACAAACAAAACGTCTGGTACAACAGTTGTTTTACACTTTTATACTCAGCATGGCTATTTGAAAGTAAGGTGATCTGCAGTTGTTTCCTCATTCTGATACTGTAATCTCTGTGGAAACCCGCTGACTGTGGGGCGATGTTTGTACTTGAAAGGATGATTTGAAATGAAAATGTTATGAAAACATTGTTGAACTTTAAGCTCTGAATTCTTGTTTTAAGAGTAAGTTACTCTGCTTGTTAGTTGTATTCTGCAAGGAGCCGGAAGTTTGCAATCTGAGTAATCAGCTTGGCTCTTCTGGCAGAGGTGAAGTTTCCACTAACTCTGCAGCAAAAGAAAGGCAGGAGTCATTGCCGTGCTTTCTGCTGTACCAGGGAGGAATGATTTCTGCCCAGCAAATATTAATGTGGCCGGTCATAAATGATAATTTTCTACAGACAGCTCTAAATGAGATAACTGACCTATGCTGGAACTGACCTTAATTGTTCTAGATGATGTTTACGTGTGTGTTTCCTAGTTTCTCTGAGCTGAAGCATGCAGTATTGACTAACATGGGGTCTTCATTTTAAATGGACTAGGTATAATTTGGATTAACAGCATTATTAGTTTCTCACTGCATGTATCTGACTCCTCTTTTTGCTGCTCTTTGAGTCCTTTGACTAATGACTTTTTGTCTGCTATAGTAAAAGCAAATGTCTGGTCTCTGACTCATTAGGTAGCTCAGGGCCCACCTCTTATCTTCTCACCTGCTGTGTCATCACACTCCCTATCATGGCCGCTCCACCGGTGATGTTAACTTCTGTTCAGTGGTGATCCCTCTTCTGTCAAAACCTTTTCCTCCCCTACTCTGCCAGAATAAACTGCGTGTGTGCCTCAGCCTGGCTTATAAGTGCACCGTAGGCTTCGTGTTGTTGACTTTTGATCCTCCAAATAGATTTGTCAACTATTTGCAATTTAACATTGATTTTACAATTTTTGGATGGTATATTTGATATGATTTTTGTAATGTAGTTTTTGCAAATAACTGGTATACAGTGAGACTCATCACATTACTATGGATATCCTTTGTATGTTCTTCTCTGTTTCTTTGAAGTCGTATATTAATTTAGTGGAAAGCTATTTGGGTTTACTGTCCCTGAGTGTATGTTCTTCCATCACCTGTTACAGGAGAACATTGTTGTATGTAGGTGTGATGGTAATGTAAATAGTGTAGGGAAAAAAAGGTATTTTTTGATTGTGATGCTACTGTGTTTTGAATTGGGCATAAGGAGTCATCATATTCATATTTTCTGGGTCCATGGTTGCCTTTCTGTGAATTATTTTTTCCTGCCTGGTTTCATTATTATGCTTTTTTGTTTGTTTGTTTTATTGTCCCCTTACCTTGTTTGTGTTTGTTTTCCTTTTTTCTCTTCATTGTTACCCATTTCCTAGAGACCAAATGAGAGGCTTAGCATGCTATCAGAAAGGCCAAGAGAAGATACAGTGTTGGAGGAAACGCCGGTTAGTACATATACTAATTAACACTTTTTGAACTTCTAGTGTGTTACTATTTTTGGACCAATTATTACATGGATCCTTTAATTTGTCAGCTAAATCAGTTGCCATTTCTTTGAAACTCTTATTAATCATTACTGCATCAAAATATCTCTTGTTGTACTGTATTTATTGCTTTATTTTATCCCAGAAGCAACGTTCTTAATCAACTTATGAAGCAGAAACTTTTTTGGGATGGTGGCGGAGGTTGCTGTTGTGTGTCTTGGTTTGTCAGTGACTACCTTGTGTAAATCCTAGCTGTATGTAACTCCTTTCTGTGATGTTTCTAAGAGATGTTTATCTCATGTTAGATTATCAAACGTCAGGGATACCCGAGAGAAAAATAACGAGTCCCTGTGGATAGTGTGTGCATCTCTAAGTGCACTAAATTCTCTTCTGTGGCTTTAAGCTTGCATTTTCTTTGTAGGTCCAGCAGTTCTTGCCTTCTCTTCCAACACAAGTCACCCATGACATCAAGTTTCAGGTTGGCGATCTGGTTTGGTCCAAGGTGGGAACATACCCGTGGTGGCCTTGCATGGTTTCATGTGATCCACAGCTTGATGTTCATACCAAAATTAATACAAGAGGTAAGGGAGGAAGATCCTTGCCAGAATATATCAAGTGTCTGTAGTTGTTCCTTTATTAAAAATACCTTACCTTTGAACTTCCTTTGCAGGATGAATTCTGTTTGTGTGTATGCTAAACAGCACTATTCCTGAAATGTATAAAACTAGTGCTTATTAAATTACCTCTACAGGTGAGCCTGTGCAAACCAGGCTTGTGCACAGATGCTCCCACTTGTCTTGAGTCAATGTATTCATGCAAAGACGCTGATAAGTGTGAGAGTGTTCAGTGTGGGCAAGGTATACTTATCTTCCCATCTTAAACTGTTCTAAATCTAGGCCCGTCTTATTTCTAAAATTTAGCCAGGTACTTCCACCTGCAGGAATTTAGTGATGTGGAGGAGGAAAGTGTAAGCTAAACCAGCAAAGTGATGTTGATAAAACTGCTGACTAGAATTTTTCATTTTCAGGTGCTCGTGAATACCATGTTCAGTTTTTTAGCAACCAGCCAGAGAGGGCGTGGGTGCACGAGAAGCGGGTTCGAGAGTACAAAGGACACAAACAGTATGAGCAATTATTGGCTGAGGCTGCTAAGCAAGCCAGCAACCACTCTGAGAAACAGAAGGTATGATGAACACTAATTGTGTAGAGGGTTATCTACAGTGCCTGTGTAAGTGAAACTCTCATGGGGCAGTTCTGAAACACTGTAGTACTTCACCCTGTAAAGGGTTGTCTGCATTTCACTGGCAGAAGCGTTTTTCGCAAAGATACCAAAAATGTTTCCTTACTCTTACGACTTTCGTGTGAAAAGGCTGATAGCTGAACTGACTTTGTTGGTTCCTCGTGATGGTAGTCATCCTGGGCGTTGGAGATAATTTTACATCTGTATTAGAATATTAAATAAAAACAGTGCCTATGTGTTCACTCTTAACCTGTTCTTCGGAAAATGCAGTTTTTAAAGGACACTCTTCCAGGCCCTGATACTAGTGGATATGTTCTTTTCCATTGTTTTATTGGAAAGGAAGTGTTAGCTACAGGAATTGCTTACTGTGTAGATGGACTACTTCAGTCAATATTTATGCTAATCAAAATATTGATGTGGAAGGAAAAGAGTGTTTATAGAAAAATAAGGAGGATGTAACAAGTAGACAAATTGGGATTAATTCTGTGTCTCATAACAGAATTATGGGCTTGAATACTGCCTGTTCTTGTCTTCAGTGAAGTTGTAACTCAGGGCAGACACTTCTAATTGTGGTCATAATGGTCCAGCTCAAGTGTCTGCTTGTGCTCTGAGCAGGGGATTCACTGTCCACCTTTCAAAAATACTCTGTAAATGGAGAGCAAACTTAAATCTGCTGCCCAAGAAATTTAAAGAACCTCAGGATTGCATTTTAAGTGCTATACATGGCAAAATCTTCAGTGTAATTAGCTGCTTGTCTTTGTTCCTTAAGATTCGCAAACCAAGGCCGCAAAGAGAGCGCGCTCAGTGGGATATTGGTATTGCCCATGCTGAGAAAGCATTGAAAATGACTCGGGAAGAAAGGATAGAACAATACACCTTCATTTATATAGACAAAGAGCCAGAGGAGGTTTTGTCAAAAGCCAAAAAGACTGCTGCTTCTAAATCAGAGACCAAGAAGAACCGGCGACCGAAGCCAGCATTGAACACCCAGCCAGAACATGCCAACGTGGTAGCAGCATCGCCTTCAAATGCTGAAGTGCGAAGACAAAGCCAACGGAGGCAGTCCAGTGTGGAAGAAGAGGAGCCACCCCCTGTGAAAATTGCATGGAAAACAGCTGCAGCTAGAAAATCCTTACCAGCTTCAATAACCATGCACAACCTGGATCTTCAAAAATGTAACATGTCTCCAGTTGTTAAAATTGAACAGGTTTTTGCCCTTCAGAATGCTGCTGGGGATGGAAAACTCATCGATCAGTTTGTTTATTCCACTAAGGTAAGTACTTTGTGTAGTGACTCCTCTTTTGTTCATAAATTATCCCAAGTCTGTCTTACTATGGAGCTTAAACTTGTGTCCACCAAGCCTTCACAATACACGTTCCTAACAAAAGACAGATGTGACAACAGAACCTTTTAGTGCACTGAATTCTTAATTTCAGTGCATCCAGAAGTCTCTGGCAGTAACCATTTTGACTGGTGGCAGAGGAGCTCCCTACAGGTGGTCACATTTTTGCTCATAACAGATTCAAAATATTAAAGCTGTTTAACTCCAGCTTCCTAGTTGAAATAATCCAAAAATTCTCTGTAAATCTTAAAATTAATGGATTTGTGGGAAACAGATGAGATGACAAAACTGTTAATAATGTATTAAAAAGTAATAACTACATTTTGTATAACAGACTTTTAAAATGAGTTCTGCCTCCTAGCTTCCTTCAGGTGCGCAGCAGCTTCTCACAGTCAGTGTAAGGAAAAGGTTTAGGACTATTTCTCTGCCTCCTTCTTCTGCCTTTCTACCTGGAGGGTATTTATTTCATCCTAAGCATTAGAGAGAAGGTAATGTTTAGAAAAGTCACTGGAATATTTTTTTTTTTTCCTTGCGTGTAAGGGGAGATTGAGAGGCATGGAAAGTTCTGCAGGGCAGCTCAGTAGTAGGTATCATCATGTGTATGTGTTGTACTGAAGAGCGTTGAATGTTTCTGTGGTGAGACTTAGGAGTAGGTCAGTATGCCTGTTAGCAACAACACATGCATAAATAGGTTAAGAGAATCTTTTCTTCTTTTTAAGGGAGTTGGTAACAAAACAGAAGTAAGCGTCAAAGGACAAGAGAAACTTAATTCTTCATCAAATCAGAGAAATGAAAAAGCAGCGGTGCAAAATGTGTCCTCTCCTGAAACAACTTCTGGGTCAACAGGTAGGCAAAATTGCAGAATCCTTGTCTGAACTTTAGCAATCTAGCATTTAAATTCAAATATCAAACCCAACATTTTCTCATTAGTTAAAAATGATTATTAACATCTTTCTGTTTACGTAATAGTTGTAACAAGCATGGCTAATATAACACACGATGAGCCCAGATGCTTGAGAAACACAGGATGTCTTGGTGATGGGATTAGCTGGTTTGGCCTCTGAACTTTTAGCGTCTGCAACTTGCAGTGTCTAAGTCAACATATTAGAAGGATGGATGCCTTGTGGAGAGCAGATGGCAAGTTGTTTTAGAAGGCAACATAGTGGATGTGTGTTAGCAGAGTATTGTAATGGCTTTTGGCACCAAATGTAAAATACAACAGCTGGGATCAAAGGAAGAGAATCTGGAAGTGGCATAGTTCAGTAAGGAATGGCTCTGAATCAGGATGGGTGCTTTCCTAGACTTTGTTGTTGAGTTCCTGCATGACCTTTACAAAGGTCAGTGATTTTTTTTAAACTGTTTCAACTAAGTCCATCAGCAAAATGCTTGCCTTCTGAAGGCATTTGAGGGGCCCCCTCGTAAAGCACTAAGTTTTGAAGTGTTATGTCAGAGGGAGAAGAACCACTGAAGCAAATAATGGAGCTTGAAACTGAAAAGGGAAGGCCTGGAACAAGCTATTTGAAGTTTAATTTGTAGTACAGTAGTAGAGAAGAATGAGAAAGATAAACTGGATGAGTGCTTTCTAGGCTTGGAACAGAAAAACAACATTATTTTTCATGTTTTGATTTTTGAGAAATAGCTAATGGGAATTCTTCCAAAGGGATTGACCAGCAGAAATTTGTCTGCAGTATGTCCTCTCATCATCCTCAAGAGGAGACAGATACCCTTTGGTGAAAGGATGGAGGTTCCTGAAAAGAGACAGTTTTGAGTCATCCTAAACCAAGAGCTTTTCAAGTTCCTCCAGTCCGTGCAGTGACTTCTGTTTTTCAACCACAGATTTTGTACAGGCCATGTAAAATCCATTAACTGTTGCATGTTTGTTACTGCGCTTGTAATCGTATCCTTGGTATAGTCTCAAATGTACTTAGTTTTACATTGGGTATGTAAAAGTAAATTTTAGGTTGCAGCAGAACACCTTGATTTTCTCTCACAGTAGGATGTACAAATACTTATGGTATGGAAGCAAAAAAAGATGGCAGACTTATTACAGTACACATGCTAAAACCCCCTCTTTTCTTCTTGAGAAAAAAAATCTCATAATGTTACCACGTGTCACTTCTGCTTTAACTGTCCATCTGTGTGGTTATTTCCCCCTTTCCAAACGTAAGATAAATGAGATTCCAGGTCAAAAACCTCAGTGGTCAACATAAGTGGGATCACTGTCCTCTGCAAACATGCTTCAGTTTCTGTACTTGTATAATTTTTAGGTAGGCTTATTTTTATATACATTGTTTTATGGACTGTATCTGGGGACTGTGCAATGCAGGCTGAGTACCCCGGATGTTCTGGTGCGAGTGGGGTTTCCTCTGGTGTTGTCGACAGTGGTTCTTCTTTCTAGTTTTAGTTGCTGTAGCTACTTCAGTTTTTTCAAACAGTTGCTACTTTAATTGCCTTGCAGCAGGAGAGGTGATCGCTGTTTTGTTTCTCTCACCTGGGAACTAAAGGCTTCACCTTCACAATGGCTCTTCAGACGTAGGGGGGTGAGAATTCTGAGCCTCTCTTTTTTCATTTTCTTAGGTTTTTTGGATACGTAAAACTCCACCTGATAACACCCTATAGAGTGCATGAGCTTTACTTCAGTATACACTCCAAACAGTCACTTTCAAAGCCATTTCCAAAGTCCAGACAGTTATTGGTCCCCTCTCATGGAACATAACCGCGAAGTCCTTTTTTCAAATTTAAGGTCACCGGAACTTCAGAATACCTTTACGGTAAAGTATTTTACAGAATGGCTCTGGGAGTCCTTATTAATAACCTGCAGTTAGATATACAGCATTCCATAATGCCGGGAAAATAATTCTGTAACTTGAAATCTGGTAATAAGAGAACAACTATGAGAATTCATAGTGCCTCTGGTCTCCACATACAGCTGAAGCAAGATTAACCTGACCTGACCTGGCCAGTAGCGAGGTAGATTGCTGGTCTGAAATCTGTCCTGAAACTCTGGATCAAAATACATGCACGAAGACGGGATAGGAGCATTGTGGAGGTGACGCACTGGATCCTTGGAGAGCAGGAAGAGCAAAAAGTGCCCGTTGCATTCATCCATATTGCTTTCAGCCAATATTAGATGCACTGATTCTGGAGTTTCTCCTCTGATACAGGGCTTGCATCTTATTTCCCTTACTACAGTGGGGGAGCACAGGGAGAAAAACCATTATTGATTAAATGAACTGTTTGGTCACACTTGCTCAAATTTACTTTAAGCTGCTTCAGAGAATTTCGCCTGAACACAAAGGTGACAGAAGATGGCCCGTAGCTTTAGTGTTGACATGCATCATACTTGTGTGTGTCTCAAAGGATGCGGCTCATTGGAACCAAAAGTTACACGTGTGCTAACATGAAGGATGTTGAGCTGAGTTATTAATTTCTGAATTATTAGTTAGTTAATATGCTGTAAAACTTTTTTCCCCTTGGAGAAAACAATTTTTTTCCCTCAGAAATACAATTATTGTAAAACGACAACTTTTTCAACTGGAAAGTTTAGTTACTAAGATATTCCTGAGCCACGCAACCTTGATAAAAATGCTCATCCAATTAATCAAGATGAATCTTCTTTTTTTTTTTTTTCCCCTGGAGTCCTTTTGAAAGGCTTTCTTTCAGTGTCTGGTGAAAGCCTGCTTATCTCGCTAGATATTTTATCTCCTAACAAGAAGAGGCAGGTTTACAACTTCTAACAGTATATCTATCTGGCACAGTAAGCTAATTCCTGGTCCCAAGAGTTTGTATTTTTGCTTGGAAGAACACGAAGTATTTTACATTCATGTCATCTTTAGGCGAAACACCCAAAACTGAAAAACAAGAATAATGCTTCACAACAGATAATTGTAGATCTTCAAATTTCAGTTTTCTGTCAGTCGAGCTCTAAGTGTGTACTTTGTTTCAAAAGCTGCACATGGTGTTAAGTGTTGTGTACATGTTTCTCAAGATGCCTTTTTGGAGGTACTGCAGCATAGAAAGGTCTTCCGATTTTGCCAACCTTAATTGTCAAAAAACCAGTAGCTCCTACTTCATCTCTTGAAATGACATAATAACCTTCATTAATCTGATTTTGTTTTCCATGGTAATATTTTCAAAAACTTGGTTTTCACTTTCATTAATTATAATAACAGATCATGATCACTGCTTCTGTTTGTGCTGAATTTTTCTTCACCTCTCGAAGTCTTTAGTTGAGCGTTCAAATTTCCTTTTGATGGCACGTGTTATAGCGTGGTTCTTGCTTTAAGTTTTTGTGTTAGCTAGCTCTGAGAGAAGGCTGTCCTCCTGCAGAGGTGTTTTGAGTGAAAACTCGGAAGCTGTGTTTTGCGTCTTAAATTTCAAGCTTGTTTTAGCTCAAGAAGTTGATTGTGGATACCTTCCCATAAACACCAAAGATGGACTATTTGGTTAAAAATTAACCAAAGTGAAGACTGTGCTTGAGAGGTGTGTTATGTTTGCCCTAAACTGGATTCCAGCTTTTTGTTTCGCTCTGTCTTTTTCTGAAGCTGATCTCTCTGTCTATGGAATCGGAACGTGTTGTCTGCAGCCACAGCACCAGTTGGCAAATAGCTTGGAACTGAATTTAAAAATAAAACATTGAAAAGAGGAAAAAGTCTTGGTTTCGTTACTTTATCTGTTGATTTGGTGTTGAACATCTTACTGTACCTCAGAAATACAAGGAATCATATAATGGAAACCTTTCTCCTTCTTCAGGTTCTGTAGAAAAGAAGCAACAGAGAAGATCGATTCGAACCCGCTCAGAGTCTGAGAAATCCACTGAAGTTGTGCCAAAGAAGAAGATCAAAAAGGAGCAGGTTGGCTTCCTCCATGTAGAGAGTTAAAATATATTGTATTCATAAATGTTGTGGCTTATATTGGTGCCTTTTTATTTTTCTCCATTTTTCCCCATCGGGTTTCGTTTTGGACTATCCTTCATGAAATCCCCTTGTCAATACCATTGCTGTGACTCTGCTACTGGCATCTTCACAGTATCAGTCAGGCTATGGAAAATGGGAACCCAATGATGCAAGACTCCTAATGAACCTGCCATGTTTACTTTGAGATTTCTGTTATGAGCAAAATGATCTTGTTTCAGTAATTTCTATTTGATGGAATTGCCACCAGGTTCCTTCCTTTTTGCTCTTGATTTAGCTGCTGGTTTGTATTGAGGTTTTGTTTTTCAAATGAAGTTAGACTGATTAATCTGACCACCTTTGAAAATGGACTTTTAAGAATGATTTAACTTAAAGATGAATAGTCAGACTTTTGTGTTGGCAGACATCAGTGAAACAGATCTTCTGGGATA
>WAAD01027139.1:18839-46435 GCA_013389945.1 Fregata magnificens | reverse complement strand
TACAGGGCATTCCTTTAATCTGGATGTCAGACAGACAAATGTTGTTGCTTTAAAAAAAAAAAAAAACTATAAAAAATTCTGCGTGGAAATGAGTAGGAAAGTTCAGTGGATGGACATTAATATTGAAAACTGAATACACTTTTTTAACAAGTTTGTCAAAGTTGTTGGTTCTTTTCCTGACATGGTTGATTTTCCCTCTTCAAGGGCCTCTCTGCTTGAAGCCTGAGAATTTTATGTAAAATGTTTGATAGTATAGCTTTTACCAGTGAGAATTTTTTAAAAGGGACAGTCAGGCTAAAGATTTATATGGGAAGGGGAGAAATTGTTTTTATCTCTTTTATTTTAATTTATTCTTTGCCCTTTACGCTTTGTTTTGCACTTCATTCACTTCAGAGATTGAAAGTGGACCCAGTTGCTTTTTTTTTTTTTTCATATTTTTCTTTTGATGCCATAGCATTTACATCTGTGTTCAGCAGAAGAATGCTCTAACTCTGGAAAGTTCCTTGCTGAAACTTTAAAGCAACTTAAATGTTGGGCGTAAGATACCTGATGTAGTCCCTTAAGCCTCTTGTCATGAGGTGTTGCAGCCTCCCTATTTTCAAATGAGTTATTTTATGTTTGTAAATGTTTCTTAATTTAAAAAAAGGTATAAGAACCAACAATATGAACTTCATGGATCCCAGTTAGCTTTGCTTGCTTATATTATCTAGCTAACTAAGACTATGAACATTAAAGTGCTTTTCTCAGGAAAAGTATATGACTAAAAATTAAACACAGATGCACTGTAATGCGCATAACCTTGAATGTATTAAGTTATATTAAAAAAAAAAATCTTACTAACTTCTTACAATTATGCAACAATATTTGTTACCCAAAGTCAAGTTTTCTTGCAACTGATTCCCAAATTAGTCTGCAACAACTTGGTATAAAATTATAACTGGAACAAGTACAATTAATGGGAAAAACAAAATGTTAATGCTACTGTTACAGTGACTAGTGGAGAAATAAAAGTGATTGTTTAGATTTTATATTTGTATTACGAAATGTATCCTATACAAATCCTTCTATTGTATGTTTTTACCTATTGTACAACAAAATAAAATATTTTTTAAAAAAATTATAGAATAATCCTTAAATATTTACTAAATGTGTTTCTACATGCATATGTAACCACATTGTAAAGAAATAACTTGTAATTCTTAACCTTAAAAACAGGATTTTAGGCAACAACTTTCTTCTATAATTATTATGCAGTCGCCAAATTCTCATGTGTTACATGTACATTGGCAGAACAGTTTCTAAACTTATCCTTCTGATATAGGATCGAGAACTTGAACCGCTTTTGCAAGATTGTAAACTTGTCTGCTTAAGTGTATACTGACATGGAGTTTCCAGCTGTATAGAGCTCTGCAATGCTGTGTGCGAAGTCCATCTCACCGTCGCTGGGCGCCTTGCAGCACTCTATACAGAGAGAAAGTCTGTTCCCAGGAGCTCAAGAGTGCATGCTTGGTGGAAGTGCCTTAAACGGCAATGCATTAAGTGTCTCACTAACCTGAGTGTCATACCTGTTAAGGGGAGCTTGTGCTTACACAGGTGTGGGGTGTTACAAAAGCATCAGGGTTGGCTGCCAAAATGAACCCCGCTCCTGCCTGCTGGACACGGATAAAGCTTTCCTGTCATCTTCATGCCCAAAGGGAGTGATTGGAAAGGACCTTGCTAGTGAACGTATGGCTGCCTTGTCTCCTGGTACTCAGCGTAGGCAGCTAGGATTAAATCCAACAAGACAAGAAGGCTCACACTAAGAAGGGGATGACAGACTACATCTGAGTTCAGAGATTCTAATCGCTTAAACTTAAATGTTTTCTTTTTAATACTAGGGAGAAAAATTCCTCTGGTTTTAACTATGGATTTTCCTATTCAAACAGGTTGAAATGGTTCCACTGACAGCAGTGAAGACAGGATTGCAGAAAGGTGAGTTACATACAAAAATAAAGTTTATTAGAAGTTCCTGGCTCATCGCGCTTCGACAATGGTTTTCGTTCTGTGTCAGCTGCAGTGGTCTTAACGCTTTCTGGTGATGAACATGATAGACGCTGATCTTAATTTCTCTTGTGAGGGTTTTCTGTTTTGGTTTGGTTTGGGTTTTTTGTTTGTTTGTTTGTTTTTTTGTTGTTGGTTTGTGCATTGCTAGTTGGAAAGATAGTGTTTGTTAATATGCTGTAAACACATAAGTCCTTCTTCTGGACATTTCTTAATTACAAAAAAAAAAAAAAATCTTTGCTTAGCCATATTTTAAAGATGAATGATGAAGAGGTATTCTCTTAAGGGTTTATCCTCTGTTACAGACAACTTAGTAGCTTCCTCCACTATTTCAGCTGTTCAGAAGTTTGTCAAAACATCTTCCTAAGGTGGTTTTCAGTTAATTAGCTTTTCAGGGAGAATTCAACTAATATCAAAGTTGCAAACTGAAAATAAAGGCTAGCAAATAAAGTACAGTTTCAGGCTGTCTCTCATCTTTCTTTTTCCTTTATTAATTTTAAGCAAAAAGTTGAGAACATCTACTAAAACTAATTTTAGTATGTTGTGTTAAGGTGCCAGCGAGATTTCAGATTCTTGTAAACCTTTAAAGAAAAGGAGTCGTGCCTCAACTGATGTAGAACTGACTAGCTCAGCTTACAGAGATACATCTGACTCTGATTCAAGAGGACTTAATGATTTACAGGTAAAGGCATATTGTTTCTCACAGGGACTTGCTAGTTTAATCTGTCAGTATAGTAGGTTTTCAGCTGCATATTGCTAAATATGCAAATGCTGTATTTTCTACAAATTTCATGCCTTTTATTGTCTAAAAAATAAAGCCTACTGTTTTTCTTTCTAATCCCTCCGTTGTATTGATATGAAAAAAGTTATAATCTTTCTTTACAAATTTTCATACTTCTTTGTTTGGGAAAACGGGTTTAGATCACTGACTACTCAGTTTGCTTTTTGGAAGGTTGTTAGATTATTTGGGAACTGGGAGGTGCCGCCATATTTTGGTGTAAAATTGAGAGGTGTATGGAAAAAGTAAAATAGATATCTTTATGGTTTTTGCTTGTACAGGTAAAAGATATGTCAAGAAGGCAGCATTCCTTGTATCATTGTAATGAAGTTTAGCAACTTTCAAGGACCGGTGTATCTCTTGACATATTGAATGATCTTTTAATCAGTGGTGACTTAACTGTTTTTTTCAGAATGTGGTTGTGCTTTGAAAGTGTCTTGTTTGAGTGCCTTGGATTTTTCCTCTTTGTAGGGTAGTTTTGGAAAACGTTCAGACAGCCCATCAGCTACTGCCGATGCTGATGCTTCTGATGTGCAGTCAGTAGACTCTAGCTTGTCCAGGAGAGGAACTGGAACAAATAAAAAAGACACTGTTTGTCAGGTAAATGGTGGTACTGTAAAGAAATGAATACTAAAGATGTGTCATCCATTTCTCTTAGTTTGAGCTGACAGGCTTTTCAAATTACACTACTCTGTTTTAACCATGTATCATAATTCAACATCTCAGATAAAATATCAAGGCTTTTAGGAGTTTTTATGCTCTGGAAATGATTCATAAGCCCTCCTGCATGCTAGAAAGCTCAAAAGCTAGAAAGCGGTATCTAATCCATACCTGGTAGCATAAGTAGAAAAAGCAGATGCCATGTTCTGCTCCATTGGAAGATTTCAGATGGTCTTTCAGGATAGGGCAGAGTGAGAATTTTCCAGTATTTTGGAGAGAAAATGCTGGAATCTTCTGGCCAGTTTCCTGGTCGATAGTAAGGGAACAAGCTGCTCTTGCTCTTCAGGTGCGTAAGAAAACGAGGAGTCTGGATGGATCCTGTAGTGCCTCTCCTATCTCTGTCCAGGCTCGCGCTGTTATGAGAGCAAGATGCAGAAAGTGCTGGGATTGTCTTCAGCCCAGAGACTTACCAGGTCTGCTGTGGGATGTAGGCCAGTTCTCCTGCCTTATCTTAGCTTTGAAGAGATTTCAGCCAGTTTCTATTCTTTGTTAACATCTGGTAGTCATTTGCATTCAAGTATGGCAGGTACCCTTTGTTCTCTGACTAGCTGTCTCTTTGTTTAAGATCTGCGAGAGCTCTGGTGAGTCTCTGGTGTCCTGCGAGGGCGAGTGTTGCAGCGTCTTTCATATGGAGTGTCTTGGCCTGAAGTCAATGCCCGATGAAAAGTTCATCTGCACTGAGTGTAAAAATGGTGAGTGTGTTCCCATGTCTGAAAAATGGGGAGGGATTTGCCACTTTGCTGAGGAGCTATGTTTTGGTCAGAACAAACTGAGGTGGTAAGTTTCCAGGTTTGGGGAGTGCGTTTGGGTTATTCTGTTACTTTTTTAACCTCTGAGGCCAGGTTCTCATTTTCCACTTAGCAAGTACCTGGTAAGAAAAAAAAGTAATAAACTATTTAGGGGGTTACTCAGAATAAGGGACTTTCATGTTAACAGCAATTATATAGTTGTTGTGGATTATAGTAACCAACTTACCTGTTTGAAGGGAAGGAGCCTGTGTTGCTCAAACCGCTGTAACTCTGTTCGCTTCAGAATGTTTTTTAACAACATCCGTATCTCAAAGAATTGGCCATTACAGTTGGGCTTCCCTATTCCTTCTTTTACAAGGAGAACATACGTGCTTTTCATGCAAACTTCCTGGCAAAGATGTGAAACGCTGTTCTGTCAACACGTGCGGTAAATTTTATCATGAGGCCTGCGTTCGCAAGTTTGCCACTGCTCTGTTCGAGTCGCGAGGATTTCGTTGCCCACAGCATTGCTGTACTGCCTGCTCAATGGATAAGGATATTCATAAAGCAAGCAAAGGTGAGAATAGAGCTGGCTTTGAACAGCAGGAGGAAACTCAAACGGGTGATCACAGTAACAATGAGTGTAACTCTACCCTCTGTAATGCCGCGTGCAGCAAGGAACGAGGGTTTCCTTCTTAATGAGGTCATTAACTTAAATCTATCGTGGGTGGGGAAAACAGCTAGCAGCCTAAGACCGCTGTCTAAGTATACCTGGATCCGCAACACTTAAGTCAACTTTTGTTGCTGGGTTTAGTGGGAGCCAAGGGTTAGTAGGGCAAGGCCAAGGAATGGGTTTTTTAAAAGGCAGTTGGTAATGGCCTTTAGACAAATTATTTTTCAAGAAAAAAAGAATCCTTTTAGAAATTAACCAAAATATTTAAACAAAACAAGTAGACTCTGGAATGATAAAACGATGTATTTTTTTCTTAACGGAGTTTTAAAGTGAAAGTTAAGAGTTTACTTTTGTGAAAATTTTTTTTTTAAAGATGTAAATGCTTCTTTTAAATCTAGAACTCTGACTGGAATAAAAATCAGCCTTGCATCTGTCTGTGGTGTCTTCTACCATATCCTGACTCCAGGGTGACATGGTGCATTTTTCTGCATTTATATTAAACAGGTCGCATGGTGAGATGTTTCAGATGTCCCATTGCCTATCACTCAGGAGATGGCTGTATTGCTGCAGGAAGCTTGTTTGTGTCATCCCACATTCTCATCTGTAGTAACCATTCCAAAAGGAATCACTCCTCATCAGCTGTAAATGTAGGCTTTTGTTTCGTTTGTGCAAGAGGTGAGCACACTTCTTTTTTTCCCCTGTTTTACAGTTCTTCTATGGTCACTTGTGCAGTTTAGTGATAAAAAGAATGTATTTCATAAAGAAAAACTCCCTTAGGGCTCTCTGGGATTTAAATGCTGCCTGTGATTTTTTTTTTTTNTGGTTGGTCGACAGTTCTCATGAGACTGCCACTTGCTATTTTGGTCTGTAATATTTGATATTCAGAAACAGCAGTAGGTACTCAGAAGGCGTACTTGTGTTGCCAGTAGGAAAAAGTGGATGCTGAGCCCCCAGTTCCAGCCATTGCAAGCTGAGAATGGTTGCTGTGTTGTTATTCACTGTTAAGCAGAAGGGGATTCTTTCACCACTCACTGTTTAAATTTTTAAGGCTAAAAAGTAGGATTTACTCATGAACTAGAAAAATTCATTTTAATTTATAACTACCACCACATTTGAGAACTTTGAAAGAGAAACATTTACAATACCATATAAACAAGTTTCATGCTTGGATTTTCCATATGCCAAAGGTTTTTTTTAATTAATTTTTTTTTCTTCTTTTTACTTTTTTACCTTTTTTTCCACTTGTTACTTTTATGGCTCTTAAGTCACTAGTGTTCTGCCAGATAGCAGGTTGAAAAGTTTTGGTGCATCATTTGCTTTAGTCACACAATGCAAAAATATCAGTATTCTGTCAGATTAATCGAAGTGATGCAGTTAGGTGTTTGAATAATAATATGTATCTTACACAGTAGTTCAAAAGTTTTTGTTGGATGTATTCTTTTCAGCAGCTTTGAAAGTCACTAATAAGGAAGTGAAAATTAGATGAATCCTGAAGTTACTTGTTGTCACTTGTGTTCATTCAGTTGGAGGTTTAGTATGGGAAAGATTGGCTTGAATTTGGAAGAGCAGAGTAGTAATTAAAGACCTTTGAATAGGAAGGGAAAGATGGTGCCAGAATAATTTCCTGTCTACCGCTCTCCTTTCTTCTGCTTTCCTCATTTCCAAGTAATTTAGGAGCCATCACAAAGACTAAGTTTAAAATAAAACAAAAAAAAATCCAGAAGCTCAGAGAGAAACAGTAAGTTTTAGAATGAGCCTTAGAAAAGGTCCTTCAAATGTGTAAAAAGATGTTTACAACATGGGTCAGTGTTTCTCCTTTTATGGGCTTATTTAAACATTTTGGGGCCACCCCAAAACAGGGTATGCGTGGTGTGAATCACAGCAGCATTGCATAAATGTACACATGCAAATTTGACATTGAATGTGTCTTCATGCTCTTTTGTTTTAGGTTCTTAGGTAGCCTTATATATGTTTTGTGTTTAATTTTGGTTGCTAGTATTATTACACATGCAAATGCACTGTCTGAACAACAAAACCAAACCAGTTGCCATGTCTTTGAAATAGAGCTAGCTGAAAATGTGTGATGTAGCATTCTGTTAGCAGATAGATGCTTTGGAGCATTCTGCATCAGATGCTAACTCTGAGAAAAATGAATACCTATCCTTCAACATTATTAATTTAACCAATAGTTACATCCAAAAGCCCAACATAAATACGCGGAAAGAAATTGTTTGTTTTCTAGAGCTGGAGTAGAATCATTAAAAACAATTTTTGTGGTAGGTAGAGCAGTTCCATAATATTTTCAGCACTTTGGTTTTATGTTTTTTATCTCAGTTGTCCGGAGTCAGTCTGGTACCAGGATCAGATATATAGGTTTATGACAGAAGAGTTTCTGTGGATCTTCCCTGGTTTGAATGTCAGATTAGAAATGTCTCTTGGCAAGGTCCAACGGTGGCTTTAGTCTGCCCCTGTAAGTATTAATGTGAAGAATTTTGTATAGTAGGATGATGTCTTGTCCTGCTGCTCTGCTCCTGCATGAGGTAGGTCATAGGATCTTAGCCATTAGAGAACTGCGCTGATGAGAATGTCACTGATCTCAATTATGAAAGCTGTCTTTGTACTAAGATGTGAACGGAAAGCAATGGCAGGCTTCTGCCATTGGACTTATCCTAAATATTTCATTTTCTACCAATTTCAAAACACTATTAAGCTGTAGTATCAAAATACATTGCATGATACAAAACAGCTAAATAAATTTCTTTGAAGTTGTACTTTATTAACCCTGTGACCAGCTATTACAGATGCTTGAAGCTGACTTAAAATCCAAATATCATAGAAGAACCTACTCTAGATTATAAATCTGCAGTAGTTTGTTACAGATACATATGAAGGTGAATCTCCTTGGGAGTTTTTTCTCCAAGTTTTGGCTACTTACTCTGTGACACGAAGGTGTAAAATAGAGGCCTCCTACTTCTCTTGGGTAGAAGCTATTTAAAAGCTTTATGAAAAGGAATACCTGCTATTTGGCATCCATCTTATGTATATGGCACAGAAATCAGAATTTAGGAGTAAGATTCCAAAACTGAATTACAGTAAGGGAGTCTTACGCTTGCTGAAGATGCAGACCTGCATTTATTTCTAAAAAATAAACAAAGTGCAGAAGAGAATTTTCATGCTTTTTTGGTTTTGGGGTTTTTTTTCCCCATTTGACATTGTTTTAGTAATTCTGTTTATACCTAATCAAGCTTCATCAGAGATGAAACTACAGAAGTCTGTATTTTCTTCTGGCAATATAAGTAACCTCTGAACCCCAGCACATGGAATTTCCTGTCCTGTATGTTCACTGAGTCTTAGTTATGAGAACTTGAAAAGTTACAAACGGCTACCACTGACTGAATCCTCTGTATTTTACAGCAACTATGTACTTGTTCTTCTAGAAAATTTTTGTGGGGTTTGTTTCTACTAGGCATAGCTGGAATCAGGAGCCAGTGTGCTTCACCGAAGAAAGATTGTGCGAGGTTTACATTTAGCAAACTCCCCCGGATGGGTTGAATTGAGTCCTGTCTAGTCATATGTGGTCAGCATGAGGGACATAAGGTGAGGACAGCATCTGTGGCAGGAGCACTGAGACTACCTGCTCAGAAAGAAATGGGGAACTGAATGCTTAGAAATACTTGGGCATCTGTATGTGAGAACGGTCACTTAATTAGTTTTAGTTGATATCAGAAGGAGAAGCTTTGTATTTAGATGCAAAACATTACTGAAGTGAGAAAATTTAGATATGAGACAATCTCTAAAATATACAAACTTGCTTCTCATGAGGTACTTGAAATACAGTATATTTTAAGACTACTTATTCACCTTCCTGAAATACCTTTGTTAAGCACATTATAGCACATAATTGCATGTGTGGGTCATACTTGTTTTATGAATCCTCCTGAGGACATGCTTTCCAGGTAGGCTGACGCCGTTCTCCTTACAGCAGTTTTTTAGGCACCCCAGTTCGAAAGCTTCACTACAGCACTCAGCTCTGCGTGTGTCCCACAAGGGAAAGAATTGGTGGCTGTCTTGGTAGCTCATCTTTCCTGCTTCTTTGGGTCTCAGTTGCTCTGCTCTTCCCATGAATTACTGCCCAAACGCTTCTGATTTGTAGCTACGGGGCGCTCACCTGGGCTGCCCGGCTCTTTGGAGCAATGACGAAAAACTCTTCTTGGTGGAGAAAGACAGAGAAATGCAAACACATCGTTTGAAATAAATGCATATAGAAGAACAGAGTGCTTGACTGCTCCAAAGTGTTTAATTTGGTAGCTGTGGGAGGGCAGGGTTGGTGGAGCTTTACTTAAAAACTTAAGGCGTAGGGCAGAACTGTCATCCGTTCTTTCCCCTCTGGTGCCTTGCAGAATCACTGACCCCCCCCCCCCCTTGTTTTTTTCCAACACAATTTTAAAGGCAAAACACTTTCATAGATAAGATATTAGAGGTAGATTTGTAGTAAGTGGGATGGTACATTCTTGTATACAACGTCTGCTTTTTCAGTTTGTAGCCCCAACTAACAGCATGACTTTTGATGCAGTGACCATCATCCCCCAGCTCTTCAAATTAGCTTGCTTTTTTCATTTGGGAGGGAGGGTGGTTCACACAGATATAAAATTGGTTGCTTTTCTTGTGCTTTTCTATAAATGCACAAATTAAGGGCAAAAGCACAATTGAAATTCCACTTAGAAGCAGCTTATTCATCATAGGTTTTTCCAGTTACATTTTTAGTCTCTCAAACACATAACCTCTTTCTTAGTGAAGAAACTTTCTGTCAGACTTTTCTTTTTCTTCATTTTACCTTTTTTTCATTCACACATAAATGCATTAGAGGTGTTCATTCGATTTATTTTATTTTCTCCTTTATGGAATCATGGGTAGTTTCATTGCAACTCATCTCTTTCTGTTTGTTTCGTATAGGGTTGGTAGTGCAGGATCATTCAGACCCCCTGTTCAGTTCATATGCCTATAAGTCCCACTACCTACTGAATGAATCAAATCGTGCTGAGTTGATGAAATTACCTATGATTCCTCCTCCTTCGTCAGCTTCCAAAAAGAAATGTGAGAAAGGTAACCAAAATAGTTTCTTTCTCTTTAATTTACTTTCGCTTTTTCTATTATTTCTCTCTCTTTAAATCAAACAAGAAATGTCTGCTTGTCAAGCACCACTTATTGCTTTTCAGTAAACTTCACTCATTGATTATTGTGAGCGTGTGTTCATGTTGTTGGCAATTTTTTTATTACAAAAGGGCTTAAAATAATTACTGTCACTAAATTCTCCTTGAAAGAGGTTAAATTGCTTTGTATCTGACCTAGGCGATTCCAGCTTCAGGGAAGCTATTTACACAGTAACGTGAAGAGGTGGCAAATAGAGGTTGATATTGTTGCAGTTCAGTACTTACCAGGATGATGTAAAACAGCTTCTTTAATTGATTTTATGTATGGAAGAAGAGGGGGAATGTTCTGTTTCAGACCTTTTAGGTAGCTTTTGCAGAGCCTGCGAGAGGAAAGGATTTTTCAGGTTGAATGCGGGTGGGTCCTGTTGCTATCCAGAGGATGTCTGAAGGGGGAAGGCAGCAAGGTTTTGCCTGCGTATGTGTCCATTAGTCCTTGGGCCTCGTGTTGCACCTCCGCCAGCTTGGGACAGCCAGTGCTCCTTCCCTTCCTTGCGGGACGGGTACTTGCTTTCTGAAGCAGTGCTGCGTGGAGGAGTGGCAGGAGATGCTTTCTGTCCTGCGCAGAAAACCCTGCAGCTCCGCGAGAGAGAGATCGTTTTATTCTGGTGTGGGTGGTGCTGTAGCATCTCAGAATACCTTATGGGGAGATAACTGTTGTCTGTATAAAATACTCAGATGTAATGTTTTATTCCCCACAGAAATTTGATTTCCCGAGAGTGTTCAGAAACGGTGCCCAATTAACCATTCTAAAGTTAGGTTATTTTGAACGTTGCTAGATTGATGGCTTTCAGTAGTTCCTGTAATTCCTGAAAACAAAAATTATTTTGAGCCCTCTGCTTAGCTTGAGCAATATCTTACTAATGCATCCTGAGAGCAAAGTGTTGGTTTTTTTTCTTGCTTAGCACTGAAAGTTTTGTGTTTGATTTTGTTTGATTTTTGCATCTCTTGGCATTTTACCATGTTGGATAACGTTTCAGTAATTTACACTGGGTCTGTATTTCCTCTGAAACAACATTTGCAAAAAAATATTTTAAAAAGTTAAAATTTTATTATGGGGTTGGGGAGCTCTGGAAAATCCATATGGCTGGATTTTACTGTTTTTAGCAGAGGAAATACAGTATTGTCATGCGACTGATTTGTTTAAGGAATGCTTATTGTGACATGCAACAATCAATTAATGCAGTGACATTTTTGAAAGTCTATAGGTGGACAAGATTTTCTGATAAATGTTTGAAAGTTACTATTCACACTTCTTTTGATATTGTGCTGGAAAATGGCTTTAAATACTCTCAAGTCTCTCCCAGATTTTTCACCTGGGACACAAACTTGTTAATTTTTAAAAAATTTATAAATCTATAAAAATGTGTGTGTGTATATATATATATTTTATATACGTACATATATAAAATACTACAATATTTGTAATGTATCAAGTCTTATTGTATGAGCTGCTTTGTTTGCTGAGGGTGGCTTAGAGATTGTGCTGTGGCTCCCCACATTTAATGCACCTACCAAAATATAAGCCAGCCAGAACAACTTTTGTCCAAATAAGTGTAAACATCAGAAATTAATGTTAACCACTGCGCTAAGATTTCCTTTGTGCGCAAAAGGAACTTTTGGGATGGGGACAACTTGTGTGGTGTCTCATTCTGCATTACGTACTGTGCTCATACTGATAAACTACTTTTTGTGGAATAGACAGACTTACTACAATTCTTTTATAATGTCCTTGGTACAGAAAAGCATTGATCAACCTATAGGCTGCGGGGGTTTTTAATGCACACTAACTGATTGCTGAGGGATTCAGTCATAACAATGTTGATTGAAAAAGCGTTTCTTAAAAATTTGGTTGTTTGTCATTGTTTTGGCCATCACCAAAGAAATAAAAGCTAACAGCACTGCTTTCAGATGCAGTGCTTCCTGTGGGAATGTTGCTTCTCCTGCTAACTTACCTTATGTTTAAAAAAACACTCAGCTGCTTTTTTTGTGTAGCTTTGATGCAGTTAAGAGTCACAACTTGCACATTAGATGATTGCACTGCGCAGTCTTTTTTAACCAACATTGTCAAGTTTGACTTGATCCCTTTCTTTTGCCATTTTTTTCTGTGAGACAAATGAGAATGTAGAGTGGATGATTTAAAATGAATGTCAATTGCTATGCACAGGGGGAAGCAAATCCTTACTTCTATAAACCAAGCAGGGTTTCTTTGTTTAAAGGTGGAAAACTGTTATGCTGTGAATCCTGCCCAGCTTCCTTTCACCCTGAGTGTCTCAACATAGAAATGCCTGAAGGATGCTGGAATTGCAATGACTGTAAAGCTGGGAAGAAGCTACGTTACAAGCAGATTGTTTGGGTCAAGCTTGGAAATTACAGGCAAGTTTGCTATTTTTGTTTTTTAATGCTTTGGACGTTTTTAATGTACTATAGAATTACAGGAGGATAACTCGAAGCACCTCAGTCTTCATAAACAAGAACTAGAAATACAATAATTCATCTACTTTGTGTCAGACATCGATGTCGCCCTTTAAATTAAATTCTCCTGCTTTTTCCAGGCAATGATGGATACTTGATTGTGCTTACCTTTGATCTGCAGAGCGTAATAGCGATATGGAAAACCAGGGGCTGTCTTATAGAACAAAGATGTCCTAGCTTGTGTTTGCTGTTAGGCACCTGCAGGAATACAAGCATTTATAGGTGATCTTAGAAGTCCACTCTTGTGCCACGTATGTTCTTACGAGGCTTTTCCAAATTCTGGAGTAAGAACTTTCCTTGTCTTTTGCATGGTGCTTCCCAAGCATTGCTAAAGGGAGCCTTGATTGCATAAGGAAGGAGTTCATTTCTTTAAGAAAGGAAAAGTGGCTTTTCTTTCTCAATCCGGTTAGGCAAACTCAGAAGCTAAGGCTATAGTTCAAGGAACTTATATTCTTCTTTGGTTTTTTTCTACTTTTCAGGTGGTGGCCAGCAGAGATCTGCAATCCCAGGTCTGTGCCTCTCAACATACAGGGCCTCAAACATGATATCGGGGACTTCCCAGTATTTTTCTTTGGTTCACATGACTACTATTGGGTACACCAGGGCAGAGTTTTCCCTTATGTTGAAGGAGATAAAAGCTTTGCTGAGGGGCAAACTAGTATTAACAAGACCTTCAAGAAAGGTAAAATCAAACAAAGTTTATAGTGGTTTATGACAAAAATTCCACGTGTTTGTGTCTCCATCACCACTTAACCTGCATGGGAATATTGTGTGACTAGTGTTCTGTGTTCACGTAAAATTGCAAACATTATGTAGATCCGTTGACTGCAGCTAAAAATATGTTTCTTTAAGTGCCTACTCATTGTGTATTGTTGTGGGCAAGTTCAATGCTTCCACAAACTGGGAAACATTAAGATGGAGCTTGGGCTCTGCTGCATGGGATCATTGTTCAGTATCTCTGTACCTACTGAAAAGTACCTGATGATAGATTCATGATATACTGCAATAACTCATTTTTAGCTTGTGTTTTTGTTTCTAGAGTTCTATTCATAGCTTTTAAATAAAATAAAAAATTTAGATACATAACATGTATATAGTTGATTAACAGCAGCCGGTGCTAATTGCTTTCTATTTTGAACTCCCTTGCACAGCACTTGAAGAAGCGGCAAAGCGCTTCCAGGAGCTGAAAGCACAAAGAGAAAGCAAAGAGGCATTAGAAATTGAAAGGAATTCAAGGAAACCTCCACCTTATAAACACATTAAAGTGAGTTGGCTTCTTTATTTTCCTATTTTTATTCTGTGCATTGGTAAGCTACCTATTTAAACCAATATTTGCAATAATTCAAGCTTAAGGAAATTCAAATAATGCTGTTCTTTTAAAAAATCTTTTGTTCTTGTCTTATAGTACTATAAAACATTCTTTTAGCAGAGTATTTGTGAAAGAGTTAACAGCTGAAGAACAGTTTTACCTCAGGCAGAATTTTGCTGGTTGCAAGCTCATGTTATGTGTCTTAGATACATGCTGGCTATTACAACTTACTAAACTTTGTTGACAGTGAACTCAGTATTAGTAGGAATACCGACTGCTCATCCTAGGGCAAACTGCAGAGCCTAACTCTTGCCAGCAATTTTGGACACATAGGGCTTGGTCTTGTTTCTTCAATGTTTTTAGTTCTAGTTGGAAGAAATCCCAGTGATGTACTTAATAAACTTTGTGCGCTTTGAGTTACTGAACCAGTAATTTTACTGGGGAGAGGCTCATGCTGTACTGTCTGGAGTCAGGAGTTTTAATGTTCTGCACTTAAATTGCTTACTACTGGCTTCTCTGAACAGTGTATGTCCCCAGTTAAGTTGGTAGCTGAGCGGCAACAGATGCCATCTGTAAAAGTGCACGCATGTGTCTGCTTCTGAATTGCAGGAAGTATACTCGTTGTGACACGCTATCCTTCAAAAGGGTCTAGAAGAAAAATAATGATGTAATCATTATTTTCTTGCCTTCTCATGTCAGTTGATGATTGGCCTCCAATAAAGCTGTTGAGTTTGAGTTTGTGTTTGTGCATTGTCATCCTCATTTATTCTTTTTTTCCTTTGTTCCACAGTCCAACAAGGTAATAGGGAAGGTTCAGATCCAGGTAGCTGATCTGTCAGAAATCCCTCGCTGTAACTGCAAGCCATCAGACGAGAACCCCTGCGGCCTGGAGTCAGAGTGTCTGAACAGGATGCTGCAGTATGAGTGCCACCCCCAGGTGTGCCCAGCGGGAGAGCGATGTCAGAACCAGTGTTTCACCAAAAGACTCTACCCTGATGCTGAAATCATAAAAACTGATCGACGTGGATGGGGTCTCAGGACAAAAAGGAGCATTAAAAAGGTAGAATTACGGAGGACGAAGGTTGTGATAGCCATCAGTGTGGTTTTATGTGAAAACGCTGCTACTCTATGTACCTTAAAGCAAATGCATACAAAGATTTCAGCAGTTGCAAGTAAATGTTTTGTGTTAAAAAGACATGAAACTTCTGTAAGTGAAGCAGTAATGGTGAAATCTACTTAGCTGTTTTGGCAGAAGCGTCTTAACCTTGATACTTACAGAAGAAAAGCTAGTTCCGGGTGATTGTGAATTTGTGGATTCTGTTGGTGGAGGGAAAGAGCACACGTGTGTTTTCTCACTGCCTACTGGGCAAAAAGAAAGAGAGCAGTCTGGGAAAAAGTAGTCTGAATGATGGTTTCTTTCCCTAAATAAGGCCACTGAAGATGATTAAATCTTAGAGGGCTGGCAAAATAAGTCGTCTGTTTTTTTTTTTTTCCCCTTTTTTTCCCCTCATCCTTACCATAATCCAGCAAATGACAGTCACAAAATAGGAGAGAAGCTCAAAGGGTGGCTGGAGTCGGCTTTAATTGTGAGCCCCTTTTCAGGGGGTTATTCTTAAGTCTTTCCTTTTTGCCTTTTCTTTTTATGCTGTTACACAGCAACATGCTGACGACATTTTCCCGTTAGTGGGTTGCCTGGAGTGGGGGAGTTTGCAGTATTACTCTTACAGACATCTGGTAACGAGTCAGCTTTCTCACCCTCCTGGTGTTCAACTCTTCAGCCTGGATTTGTTTCAGAAGAACTCGCAGGGGATTAATGAAACGCTTGAGGTGATCAGGCTGCATTGGACAACAAACTTTAAACAAACTTTAAAGGTTCTTAGAAGTTCAAGAAGGCAGAGAAGAATAATGAAGATACAGAAATTTCTGTTGATGGAAATGACGCTGCTATTATAACAAAAAGCAGCAAGGACTGACTAGCCTCAGGAAATGTTATGGACTTTGGCTTAAATACTAGAATGGCTGGCGTCTTTGAGAGGATCAGAGGGTGCGGTCAGTGAGGTGGGGGAATGGGAATATTCTTCCCTGACTGTCAGAAAGCCATTGGATGTGGATCACTTTGGTTTTCCTTTACACTGTATCGCTGCACACTGTGTCACTGGGGATACCAGTCTGGGATTTAGGTGGGATACGCAACAGTTGATATGGAAAACCAAAATCTTACACTTGCGTATCTAAGTGTGAGAATCCTCGCCTAGCTGGATTCCAGTCTTGCTGTACTTCGAGGCAAGCACGAGGATGATTGGCCTGGATTTCACCTCTGATTTAACTTGCCAGGCAGAGGAATGGATCTGATGGACGGATGTGTGTTTTGCTCTTACTCATGCAGGCTTCGTTGTTTCTGAGCAAGGAGATGGCTGAGCATACCTGAAGAGTAGAAGATGCAGTTATGGCCACGGATGGAATTGGACACTTTAAGACTTCAGGACAAGTTGTTTTTGTCATGTAATCCACATCCTCAAGACTCTGCTCTAGAGAACTCTTTTGCTCTTGGTTGCTTTCATATTTTCTTCAGTTTGAATTTGCACTCAACAGCAACAATATCCTGAACCTTCTCATCATGAGGGAACAGGCCGTAGTTTTGGTGGACTCGAACTCGATGTGAGAGTTACACTGCTCTGCTCTGTAGTGAGAAAGTGGCTGCTCTCCAGACTGGAAATTCTGCTGTGACGTTTTGGATTGGATGATCACTGTGGGATGACATGTTTAGCTTCCAGTGTAATCAGAAAGTATAGAAAAAGCAAAGAGATCCTGAATTGATTCTTTTACCATTAAGCAATGTGGTATTTAACTGTATGCATGGGTAATGTGTAGGATAATCCACTGAAGAGGTCCTGCAATGTCCAGATGAAAGCTTTGGGCTTGTGTATAGTAATTTCAACTGTGAATTCTTTGCTTTTGTCCATTTTTACTAGACATCTACCTCCCTGGCTTTTTAAAATGTAGTTTACAGCCTCTAGAAATCCGAGATAGAGAAATATTATGTAGCTGTTTGTGACAAGCATGCATGTAAGTAGGGTAATAGTGAAGAGTGTTTTAACAGACCAGTTTCGGTGAGGATGCCGTTGACCACTCCATCGGTTATAGGTGGAAACTTCTGACTGCATTTGGGACTTTTTGCAACCTATGCACACCTGACTGATTTGACAAGTAGCTCGAGGAATAGTGTGGGGGAAAGCTGTGTTTTAAAACCTTTCAATATGCTACGATTATTCCTGTCCCAAGTACCTGGTGAATTTTTATAGCAGGTTTTGGGGGTTTTTTTTTATAGTATAGTTCCTGTGAATTTAATATGCAAACTTCATAAATGCATTTGTGTCCTGTAAGAGCTTTACTGAAAATTTTTGGTGGTTCTGTTGAATTGTCCAGGTGTTCCCAAACACACAGGCTGAACTGAAAGCAACTTCGCGGTGAAGGGACTTTGTCTTTTTCCCTTTGATTTGGGGATAAAATTTTCAGCAGCATCCAAGTGATTTTTCAAGTGAATGTGTGTTAGATAAGACTCAGCCTATTCCAAACTGGAAATCAGTCTTAACAAGTGCTGAGCTTCTAAGTCATTTAGGTGACTTACCTCTCAGAAACATGACCCGAGTTGCCTGATTTCCACCCTTACCCCTCTCATTACCACTTTCCTCATTCATGTTTGGGTTGTGACAGCCGTGGGCAAGGGCACGCAGGGACAGGCATTACTGCCGGGAGCCCCGTCACGTCCTTCAGGGCATCTCAGAAGTCACTTGCCCAGGCATCTGCCCTGAGCATGGCTGACAGGGCAGCGCTTGTTAACATGTTGGTACTGTACGGTACAAGAGTTTTTCTTGAAATATCAGGTGCTTGTTGGACACTTGAATTTCAGTATTTCAAATAGCTATTTTTAACAGTGTTTTAAACCATCAGCAACTGGCTGTCTTGATAAAATGATGCTCAGAGTGCTGAGTATTGACTCCCTTGTATCAAGGTATCAGTCACGTCACAGCGCTTCTGAATTCCCTTAGGTAAAAGTTGGGAACACGCTGTTTGCCTCGAGGGCTACCTTTAAACATGTTTTTTTAGCGATTAATTTCTTTAAATTTACAATTTTTTTATAATCTGTGTTTCATTAAAACTTTCTTACTGCAAATGTTCTGCATTTATTGACTATTAAAAGTCCTAATAAAAGTGAAGTATGTAGTGAAAATACTTGCCATTGTAATAGTTCACGTTTCCTTAGGAGTCTATGAATATTGTTTCATTGTCCTTTTTAAAAGAAAGCACGAAACTTTAAAGGACTCTAAAGGACTGAGAAATATGGCTTGTGTAGTGAATACAGAAACAGTGCTTGGCTCTGCTGCCTTTTTGTTTTGAGTGGGCTTATTGCTTAGATAACAAATACCTGGTGCACATATTCACGTCTTGCCTTCTAGATGGTTAAAGTTTAATGCTTTTTGTGATGATTAGAGTATATTTTTATAGGAAATGCTTTTTTCTGTGCTGCTTTCCTTTATCATCATCATAAGAAGTAGTAAGTGTAGATTTCTTATTTTTGTTTTCTTTTCAGGGTGAATTTGTGAATGAATATGTTGGCGAGCTAATTGACGAAGAGGAGTGCAGACTGCGGATCAAACGTGCGCATGAAAACAGTGTAACCAATTTTTATATGTTAACTGTAACAAAGGTAAATATTACCTCTTGTTCAATATAGACTGTTTATGGTTGAAACTAGGGGCAAAATGCTGGCAGAAGCATCATTCCATGTTTCCACTTTAATGGGGTGGGTGAAGAGATGAAACAGCCTGTACCTTAGGTTGTGCCAGTGCCTATTTCACTTTTGTAAGCACAAATATTCAGACACTTCTTCATAAAACTAACTCTGCAGGGAAAACTTACCACTTTTAGCTAATTTAAAATAAGCATATTTTTTGCTGCCTTAGCCATTAGTAGTCACTTGTCAGCAGGAAACCTTTTTTTGTTTGTAAGTACTAAGTATATCTTTGTCTTTTTTATTCGAAGGACCGGATAATAGATGCTGGCCCAAAGGGGAATTATTCTCGTTTTATGAACCATAGTTGTAATCCAAACTGTGAAACACAGAAATGGACAGTGAATGGTGACATTAGAGTTGGACTGTTTGCTCTTTGTGATATTCCTGCAGGTAAAAAGATGGTGCTATTTTGCATGTGTACTTTTGCCTTGAAATGGCTACATTCCTAACTTGGCCGTGGTTTTTTATCTCTGAAGTTGCTTAATACCAGTGATGTTTATAGGAACTTTGTCATTCGTTGGAGTGGAGACAAATATTTGAGTTCCAGTTTTAGCAGGGATCTCATAGTTAGAAATAGTTTGAAGCTGAAAGCTACTGTTAAAGCTAACTACAGGGTTTGCTGTTAAGTGCAATGTTAACTCTGTGTCATGTAAACGCTTACCATAGTGTTGATGCTTTCACCAATATTTGTCTGGTGTGGTTATCTTTCCATGTTAAGTGTTTTACCTGATCTGTCATTTTAACTGGGTCTGTATGATAGTGTAGCTGCTAATTATGTCCAATCTAGGCAGAAATTGCTACTTTCAAAGTTCATGAAATCAATGCACTATTTCAGGCTTGCCCTTTTAAAACATATTGCTGCTAGATCTCACAGACTGTGAAGAGAGAAATGCTAATGAAATGTCATTGTCACAAGTCTGTCTTTCTTCAGTGTCTGTGTGGCTGAATTGTTTGTCTTCAAATTTTAGGAATGGAGTTAACATTTAATTATAATTTGGATTGCCTGGGCAATGGTAGGACCGAATGTCATTGCGGAGCAGAAAACTGCAGTGGTTTCCTAGGAGTGCGTCCAAAGGTACATGCATGAAAATTGAAGCTTCTCTCCCCAAATCCAGAGACCTAGTTGAGAGTAGGGCAAAGCGAGGTTTTTGTTTTATTTAACTTTTTACTTTAGTCTATATAATACTTTCCACCCCTGAAAGTCTCTAAAAGATTTTACAGTTATGCACTGTAGTGCTGTTGTGTCTCGGGTGAAGTTAATTTACCAAATTGTGTTAATTCAGATACATGTGGATGGGCGTTTCTGGCTTTTATAGCTTAAAAACTTTATTGAGTGGATTTAATTTAAGCATAGTTCATGCAAATAACAATCCAAAGCTGATTAAATTCATTTTAATGCGAGGGGTTTATAAAGTGACTGTATGCTGTGATCTTTGTAATTGCTAGACAGCATTTGCAACGGCAAATGAAGAGAAGGTGAAGAATGCAAAATTAAAGCAGAAGAAACGGAAAATAAAAACAGAACAGAAGCAGATGCATGAAGACAACTGTTTCCAGTGTGGAGATGGGGGAGAACTAGTCATGTGTGATAAAAAGGACTGTCCCAAAGCATACCACCTCCTATGCCTTAACCTGACTCAACCACCTTTTGGTAAGAGCAATCGAATGGCTTCCTATTCATCTTTTCTTTCCTGCAGCAAGACAATGTTTGAGCTGAAATGCAGTATTCATTTACATTAAATACAGCATATTTGCTTTTACAATACCACTTATTTTTAGAAACACATCAGGTGGCAGTGTTCCTAAATGAGAACTGATGGACAGAGAGGTATTGTAATACTTTTTAATGTTGTTCTTGTTGCATCTCTTTCTTGGATCAAAAAGCATCATCTTGATGTCCCAAGTCACCAAGCGCAAATCAAATGACAGTTCAAACCAGTGACATAGCAAGCGTGATGTGTAGGGCTCAATTAATCAGTAAACGTGTTTAAATTGGTGGCATGTATCTTCCATTTGACTTTTTCCCTGTTAAGGCATAGCTTTTTGTAGCCAGGGCTCAAATTATTCAGCAATGCAACATCTTAATCTGATTGCAGGATTTTGTAAAAGTCCTTATCTCTTTAATCTTCCCGGTTCCAAAGACTTTGGTGAAAATAATTGGAAGTCCAGATTAGTCTATGATTAAATTAACCAAAAGGCTGCCATGAGTGAAGTTGGATCTGTCACGTGCCTTTTCAGCTATCCTCAAAATAGCTTATTTGCTGGAGAAAGAAATGATAGCATCTTGGCACCAAGAGCAACTGGAGTTAGGTTTTTGGTTTGGCTTTGTTTTTCTTTCAAGTTCGGGGCGGGGGGGTTAGCCTGGCCCAGATAGGCTAGTTACAACTTCATCAGAGGTCTGGAGTCTCATCTTGGTGCTACTCTCACTCTTTGGGACGCGGGTCTCGATGCACTGTAAATGCAGTGTGTCATGTCCCTGTGAAAGAGAGTGCTCTCTGTTTCGCAACAGTAACCCAGCCAAAAGGGACTTCAGTGAGGCTTGGACACAGCAGCAAGAAGCTTTTGCTTTTCCTTTTTCACTATGTTCAGTATACCTTTGCAGTCTGAGAGTTCAGTGCATGGTCATACAAATACATGTCTGAATGCTTTGGGGGATCTGGGGTTTTTTTATGCCTAAATATATTTTTACAGAACTTGTTCTCCTCTGAGCCATTTCTCGCTTATTTTTCAAAACCAATGCATTCAGTCTGCTACATTATAGTACACTGCAATTGAGCTAAAACTTAATTTAGAGATACCCATCTGAGCGAGTACTGTGTCCAGATCAATAAGAGATGCTCACAAATCAGAAAAAGGTACAAAACAAACTCTCCATCTTGCAGGGGCATTTGGTGTCTTGATGCCAAAGGAGGTTGATCTAACTGTTTTAAGCTCTGGTTATGCATGCAGCAATGTTTTGAGCCAAGTGAGGCCTAAAAAAATGCAAAATGACTAAGAACTGTTTCCAGTAAGATTCTTGTAAATGAGAAGCAGGAGTAGCAACTGTAGTAAGAGCTGATTTTTCTGAACTTCCTTTGCATTCATCTGAGCAATTACAACATGGAGTAAGGGTTAAAGGCCAGTGCTGTCCCCGAAATGCACTAATCTCAGCTTCCTGTCTCTCTCTTCTCCCTTCCCCTCCCATCCTCAGGAAAGTGGGAATGTCCGTGGCATCAGTGTGACGTCTGTAGCAATCCTGCAGTTTCATTCTGTGAGTTTTGCCCTCATTCATTCTGTAAAGATCACGAGAAGGGAGCCCTGGTGGCATCAGCGTTGGATGGCCGTCTGTGCTGCTCTGCCCATGACCCCAAATCTCCTGTGGCACCGGAGTACTGGAGCAAGATAAAGTGCAAATTGGAACCACAGAATCCTGTAGAAGAAGCAAAGGAGTGAATTTGGTTAAAAACAAACAAGGGAGGGGAGAAGAGGGGCAAACAGGCAATGAACTTGAAGAGACTGCTATGACACATTCAGTCTTTGCCATCAGAGCCGTCGTGTGTGAACTGGGAACGGGACCATTTAATCTTGGCAAGCAGAAGCAGGCAGTGGTGTTTGTTTTTTATTGTTTGGTCTTTCTTTTACCCTTGAATGTGCTACAGCAGCTCTTACTGTTGGAAACCAGAAACGTCTTGGCCTTCAAAGAAAAACGTAGACCTTTTAACAGTGAAAAGAATATTCTGTTTAAAATACGTTCTTTGAGTGTAGAAAGCAAAGCATAGCAACATATTTATTTATTTAATTTTTAAAGGGTATTCAAGATCTGGTTTTGATCAGTCAACGTGTCTTTAAAAACAAAATAGCAAAGCCAACGTAACTTTTTATGTCTAGTTTAAGAAAAGAATAAAGCCTCCCCACTCTGTGTAACATTGAGATGCCATAAAGACAGATGTGGGTTTCAGACCAGGTGACCCTGAAATGCCTCCATTCCAGTACTTATTTTAAAAGGCATTTTGAGAAGGTAGGTTATATATCATGTTAACTTATGAATATTATTGTAAAGCTTTTCCTATGAGAAATCAGGTGTATGACTTCTTGGAAGTGCTCGTACCATGAGATCTAGCATCGTTTAAGGAGGGAAGAAATCATGGTTCCTTGCTCGAGAGCTATAATCGGTGTTTGCAGACAGGTGGAAATTCAGAAAGAGCTTAATTGCACAGTGGTCATTTCTTTATCCTGCCTAATTTGGAAAACCTTTATAGTTAGGAGAGCCTCCTGGCCTCGGTCACATGCTGCAGCACACTCAGAACTGAAGTCTTAATCCTGCCAGTGGGAGCTCTGCCATTGACTTCTTTAGATGGGGGATTGTTCTGTGCGTGTGTATTTGTCATCTGCCAAGTCTGCACTTGTTTTACGGCAATTATATTAGTGTTCTTTATTGCCGCCTTCTCAGACTCCCATTAGCTTCAAAGGAAGTTTGAGCGCTTAAGGAATCTGACCCATGTGTGTGTTTGTTTTGATGGAATGTTTAGATTTTTTTGCTGAGAGATCTTCTACCTTTAATCTTCATTGTTAATGGAGCTAAGAAAAATCTCAGCACTTCTTCAATGAACAGGGTATTTTCTGTCTGGGTAACGGGCCGTACAGCAGCCAACTTTAGCCTCATGAGACAGTTCTCTCTTGGATTTCCTCTGTTAATCAGTAGAGAGACAGGCTCCTTCAGTGAGGCTTTTGAAGTGGCTTAGGTAGGCTCCTGCTCCGGATTTTCTTTTGAAAACCCGTCCTTCTCCATTTCTTGTGCAAGGAGCCTAGGGGGACTCATTTCCCCAGGCTGAAATTAGTTTTTGGTGAATCTTCTCCTCTAGCCCCCAATCCTACAAAGCACTGTGCATCTCCCCCTGCCCTGGTATAGTTAGAGTGTACTTTTGACTTGTATACTGATTTTAGCTAACTTTGTGCTAGCTTTTTGCTCATGGGTATTGAAAACAATCCTGAATGAAAAGAATTAATATCAAGTGTTGCTGGCATCTGGCTAAATTAAGCCTTTGAATTAAGAACCTTGTCTCTGGAAAACTGCTTACATAAACCTACAGGAACATGGTGACCTCTTAGTTCAAGAAAGTAGCAGGCTGAAAAAGTACATGTGGGATTTTGGTACATGTCTTGCCTCTGGCTGGCGTCCTTCTTCGTCCTTGAATTTATGTACAGGGGGGAAATTTTTTTGTGTGCAATTGTAAAATTACAAAATACACTACAATCTCGTTAAGCTGCTGCTGTGCCATTTAACTGATCTGGCAGTTCATCTTCTGAACAGTTTGCAGATGCCTTTCTTACAAACTTGTGGGTGTCTTGGGTGGCCTAACTGTGCAGATACCTTGTGGGTCAGTTTATGGTACAGAGCGCTAATTGGGATCTATAAAGCACTTCATCTTGTGGTCCGTACTACAGTGAATGTCTGAAACACTATTGCTTGAAAGCAGTGCTATATTTTGGTATTTTTTACAAAAAAAATTTACAAAAAGGATTTTATTTTTCTTAACATTTTGTGTGATAAATGTCTCTTTTTAAGCTCTTACTGGGGGTGTTCAACCTTTTCAGAAATTCCAAACATAGCTCTTGCTACAGTGTCTGTAAGGCCTGATGTGTTTACTTTATATTATTTATTAGGCTTGGTAAGGTTTAAATGATTTTTCTCTTAGAGCATTCTGAATATTGCAAATATGCTGTCGTGTGAGTGCACCTATATGCTTTTTTCATTCTGTGTCTGTGGCGACTTGCTGACCGGAGGGAGGTGGTGTGGTAGCACCAGAAGGCCCTCAGGAGCGTTTGACGTGGCCGGGAGCAGACAAGAGCCATGGACCATCAGTCGCCACAGGAGATGTACTGCTGTGACGTGCCGGTGCGCTGAGTATCGCAGAACATGTGAAGGTTCCCAGAAGGCTTAAAAACTTGTAAAATGCTGTGAATTGAGGCCTGCTGCTACTCCTGTGCCATGCCACTTGATGTCTTGGTTAACTTTGTTTTCAGACTTCTTACAGGTGCTCCTTTTTTCCACCAAAAAAAGGTGAATAATAGCCAACAGCTGGGCTTGGACTTAAAAGGGAAAATAGGAGATTGCTTTATAAGCTTGTACATACTTATGAACAAAAAGTCTGAACTGGATTTCACGCTATTGGGCAGCAGGTGAATCTTTCAAAAAAACTTGAACATTCTGAGATAAGAAAATACCTAATTCAAGTATCTTGGTAACTGTAGGGGGTTCGTTCTATATGCCAAACACAAAATGTTAAAGCACGCGTTTTAACCACGTTTTTGCAAACTGAATAGAACAATAATGCAATTCCTTCATAAGGAAAAGATTTCACAGCTGTGTTTTGATAACTGGCATCAGCAGAGGGGGAGTCAGCTGCTGAATTAAATTTGTGCGGTCTCTAAAATGGCTAAGTAATACTGGGTAGTTTGGTCATTTCATGCTCAGGCCTGGAATAAATCCACAGAAGTGCTGGCGATTTCGGTTGACAACTTAAATCTGCTGTTCAAGCGTGTCAGTTGTTCCTTAACTGGAACGCACCATCACGCTTTTCCCTTACTTTTCTTCTAAATTTTTGAGATAGCACCACGCACCTGACTCCAGCTCTGTCGCCTGTGCGCTCTCTGTAGAGTGAGTGCAGTGTCTGAGTTGCTCTGCAAAGTTCACGGGGTTTTGTTGTTTACTGGAGCTTTTACTCTGCAGTTCGCACCTTAGCGCAGCGCGGACGTTCTGCAGACCATGGCCAAATGGTGCAATGGCTGGTTACTACCGTTTTCTAAACATATGGTGCAAGCATTAGTTATTGTAGCTTTCAGATTATTAGTATAGACTTGTCCTGTCAATAGACTGTCAAAGGCATTTGCAGCTCAGGAAGGATAACGTTAAAGGCAGTTTTGTGGGCAAATTACCTTCTCTGGTCACCACCATGGTCTTAGAGAATCTGTTAAAATGGAGTAATAGGGCTGGAATGTTTAATTTTGGCCTTTCTTCTAGAAAACTTATTGTATCTTAATTTCAGGATAGAATGGGAAAGACACAATTACTAGACGTAATTAACAATGAGCATAAAATCTGTATATATTGCAACTTTACAGAAATATGTGGGTGGGGTGGGGGAGGAGGGTGGGAGGGGGATGTCCAACGCTGGTACGAAGTAGTCACTTTAACATTGAAACCTCTGCCTCATTGAATTCAGGGTTTAATGTACTTGAAGCTCTGCGGTTCCTTATACAGCTTTTTTATTTATACATAACTTTTTTTTGTATACTACATTGAAAATGTCTTTGACTTCCCTGAAGTTACTTTCCGCTCCCACTGTACAGTGAATCTATGGCAAATGGGAGCGTTTTTCAAAGCGGCTGTCTCAGACTTGTGCGTGTTCAAGAAGTGTGTTGCATGAGAGATGGCCGCCTTGGAGCGATGCTCTCCCTTTGCTTTCAGTTTTCCATCGGCTTTCCCCTACCATTTATCTTTGTGTAGCAAAAACATTTGCACTTACGATACACTCCTACACTTTGGATGTATTCACAATGTTGTTCTGAGGAAAAAAGAGAAAAAAAAAAAGGCAAAAAAGAAAAAAAGAAAAAAAAAAGCAGTTTCCTATTATATTCTATTTCTGAGCGGCAAGCTCAGGTCCTTATTACCCCTGTGAGGGGCTATCTCACTGCTCTGGAGAGAGGGGAGTTGTTAAGCTGAAACTCTATCTGTGCTTTGCATAGAAGACTTATGTAATTAATGTGAAATCAAAAAGGGAAAACGCGTATGAATTTGCCAAAGCCATTCGCTCGTTCACTGTTTCTCCTGCGGCACTAACTGCCCGGGGGGTTGTGCACGGGAGAGGAGCCGGCTGCCTTTCCTAGCGCCGTCTCTCCCAGCCCCAGGGACGGGGTGGCCGCGGGGTGCTCACCTCCCGGCACCCCTGCGCAGCCGTTCTCACTCGCTTTTGGGTTCGGAACAGACTGGATGGAGAAGACGTCTCCTGTTGAGGGGTCGAGCTGCATCTCATTTCTGGTGTCGCTTTTCTAAAAAAGCGACCGCGTCGCCACAGAAAACAAGGCGATAACTGGCTGTTCCAGCTGGCTGGTAATAAGGGTTTTTGTTGGCGCAGGGGTGTGCGCATAGCGGGGGTCACGGTGAGAAACTAAACCCGTCTGTCTCCACGCGAGTGATGTTGCACAACACAGATACCTGCAGATTCCGTTTCCATTCCCATGTACTCTCTATCTGTAAGGATGACCTTTGTAGAGTCGTTATTTCTGTAGACTTTATCTGTAACAAACTTTGTAGATTCTGTGAAATGTTATTTTAAGGAGATCACTCGAGTCTTTAATAGCAAAGCATCGATATTCACTGAAGTCGGTATCTTAAGTTTTTGGAAGTTGACTAGAAGCTCTCGACACTAACGAAGTAGTGTTAAATTTCCCTGGCGATGTTCCACTGGGGCATTACTGTATTATGACTTGATGTTGCCGCATAGACTTTGAGATATACGATATTTTGGGGGTTTTGTTGTTCGGCCTACGTTCTCTTGCATAGTGTGAAACCTGTAAAGCTCGGTTACCCTGTACATAGCTAGCTTACTGTCAACTAGTTATAGCGCATCTAGAATTGCCTGTAATATTTTAGCTTCTTACTGAACGTGTGTGATGGTAGGAACATATAATTTTTGTACATTATATTTACTGAGATGTTGCCTTTTTTTATTTTACAAATACTTTGGGATTCAGATGTGGTTTTGCTTCCGTGAGGATTCATTTGGAAAGGTTTTTAATGACATTCCACTGGTTTGAACTTTTGCTTGAGGTTGACTTCAATAAATCGTTCTGAATGTTCCAACGACGAAGCGCTTTTCCCTCCCTCCCGCT
>WAAD01027139.1:920-18298 GCA_013389945.1 Fregata magnificens | reverse complement strand
AGGAGCGGCCCCCCCCGCGCCCCTCTGCCCCCGCGCCAGGGAGGAGGCAGAGCTCCCGGCGCCCCGAGCCGCGGCTGGTGGGTGCAGCCGGCCCCAAATCCCCGCTTTTCCTTCTCTCTCCAGGATCACGGAGGTTTTGCCTCCGTTCCAGCGAGTGGTGCAGCCTGAAGAGATGTGGCTTTATAAAAACCCCTACGTGGAAGCGGATCACGTACCCACAGTACCCATGTTTGTAAGTTCAGCGGTTTCCTGCGTTTACTTAGGTTTTTCCTCTGATTATAAACGACCCTTTTAAAGCAAAGCTACTAGCTAAAAGGCTTGTACTGCGATACCTGCAGTTCTTCGTGCGCGTTACCGAGGGCGCAATGCATTCTTGCAAACTAGGCAACGTTTACAGTCATTTTCGTCATCTCTTCAGGCGTTACCATCCGGGGTCGTCTTGGGGCTTTTAACTAAGTTTATAAAAACGATTGGGGACTTTTCGCTGTTGTTCATCATCAGTTTCACGTCCAGGTTACTAGGGCCGCGGAGGACAGCGTATCTCTCAGGGAACGTTTTGCTTGAAAGCAGCTATTTTCAGCCAAGTTTTATTTTAATTTTATTGTGAAAGTGTTTTCCCTAGGTCTCTAGGCTCTGTTAAAAGGGTTCAGTGTAAACCTGTAAGTGTTGGATTTCGAGTGGACGCTAGTCTGTTAAAGGGGACGTCTCTTCCCCTGAAGCAGGGCTGTTTCCGTGAGATGCTGTGGCTCCTGGGTCGTGCAAGCATCCACTTTCTTAGCAAACAGCACTTTTGATTTTCTGCAAGAGGTGAGCACTAAACGTTAAAGGACAAAACCTTGCTGTAGCGGCGTAAAGCATGATGTATGCCAGGCTTCAGGTGGAAGCAGACTCCTTGGGAGCCCGTCAGACGTACCGTGGATGTCCCCGGGGTGAAATCCTGCAGCGGCAGTCGCCGCTGAGATGTTGCGAACGATAACTGGGTTTCTCTCAGCAGCTCCGGTGTTTTTTGCTGACAAGCAGCATGGGTGCTGCTGACAGAGCTAATCCTTGTGCTTGCAGGGATGGGGAGAGTTGAGGTGCTGTGGCTGATACTGTGAAGGGATACCCGCAAGCGGGAGAGGAGGGAGCCGCAGGCAGGAGCGACATGAAGCCAGCCACGGCAGCGCTCTCGTGTCAGAGGTGCTGTCTGAGGGCTTGAGGATGTGCCGGGCTTTTCTCAGAGGAGGGAAGGCTCCGCTGAGTGGGTAAAGCACCGGAAGCAGTGGGATGCAGAGATGGGCTTTTTAGTGCACTGCATTATTTATGCTGCCTGGTTTGTTTTTTTTTTTTCCTCGTGCTTCGGTACAGGCGATGTCCGGCAGCCCATGGGCTTGCTTTGTACCTGAGGCGCTGCCATTGGATGACGAACAGGAGGAATAGCCGTGCTCCGGGGAGCGCAGGGTTAGTCAAAGTTTGCTGCAAATACAGCTGGGGTTGGTTTTGCTTTCTGATAGAAGTGTAGTGTTCGGAGAGGACAGGTTGCTGCTTGGATTTGGGGAAGGAAAGTGTGTAGTCTCTGTGAGCAACTGCTGTTGTGTTCTGGTGAGAGTGCTTAAATCTGCGTCGCTAACAGGCACCTAACAATCTCTTCGTTTTGTTGCAGTTCATCGCATTTCTGTCTCCCTTATTGCTCATAGTCCTGGCAAGGGTGTTCATGAACGCCGACCGAGAAGACACGAGGGAGGCCTGCCTTGGTGAGCTCCTTCTTATCCCAGAGAGCTGCAGCCCCCCGAGGGGTCTGCCCTGACGCTGTGGCTGTGAGCCAGGGGTCTCACAGATGAGTCCTTTGCTCTTGCTGGGGCACAAGTGTTGTGCCAGGGGTATCAAAGCCGAGCTGTCTGGCTCCAGCTGAAGTTTGAGCACTGCCTGTGCCTGAACGTGCCTCAAAGCTGCGCATTCAGGTGGGGACGATGCTGATGTGACCTCTCTGCTCTCTCCTAGCTGCCAGCCTTGCTCTCGCCCTGAACGGGGTTTTTACAAATGCCCTGAAGCTCATCGTGGGGAGGTGAGAAGCTGGCTCATTCCTAGCTGTGCCGCGCGGGGAGGGGAGGCACGGCACGGCACGGCACGTCTGCGCAGTGGCAGAGCTACAGTAGCAGGAGTAAGGGCCAGAAGTTGAAGTTGGACATACTCAGCCTGGAAAGAATGGGGGTTTTCTAGATGTAAGGACAATTAAATATTAGAACAAACACTGGCGGGGACCTGCTGTCTCCAGGCATCATTTCGATGGGCTCGTTCAGGCCTGCGCCAGGGAGGAGAGCTTTGGCACGCATACAGGGAACAGGTGGGATGGTTTCATCTCCCCGGCCCCCGTGGTCAGGGTGGCAAAATGTTACCTGTGCCGAGCTGCAGCCTGAAAGGCTTGCTGCGGTGTGCCCGCAGGCTGTGCAACCAGGGTGCATTGAGGCCGTGTGGGAATTCGGTTTTTGTAAGGCATTTGCTCCTCTGGGCTGGACGGGGAGCATCAGCACAGCGCTAATCCTCAAGGGCTAAACCGGGTCCTGCCTGAGCAGCGGTGGGCCGGTGAGGGTGTGCTGCTGCAGCCTGGCTCTCGTCTGCCAAGCCCTGCCTGCCCAGGCAGGAGTGGAGCTGGGTGCGACACTCAGTTTTGCATTTCCTGCAGCCTGGGTCACACTGCCTTCCCTTTGCACAATGGAGGGAGCTGTGCGAGGTGGCTGGCGACTGCATTCGGACATGGGTGCTCCATGGGAGGGCTGGGTGCTCAGATGTCTCCTGAGCACTGTGCTGGGAGCGCTGCACACCCGAGGACTATGTGCTTTGTTCTCTGCCCCAGGCCACGGCCAGACTTCTTCTATCGATGCTTCCCAGACGGACGAGCGAACGCGGAGCTGGTGTGCACAGGCGACCCTGGCATAGTGACTGAGGGACGCAAAAGCTTCCCCAGTGGACACGCTTCGTGTAAGTTTTCCACGTCCCCTGCCCGCTGCAGCCCCAGACAATGAACCATGGTGAGGGCAGCTTGGGTTTGCTTTCATGCACCCCGTGGCTTCGGCTACATTCATTGGCCTGTCTGGGGACCTCAACTTTCCCTCTGCAAAGCAGTGGGGTGACAAATGACAAAAGCTGTCTGTAACTCCTGGGAGGAGGGATGCTTGCCAAGTACTAGCTTTTACGGCTCCTCTGTTGCTCACGAGCTGGTGCTTTCCTTGGCTCATGTGGGCAGGACAGACGTCCTCTTTCAGCCCCTCCACTGCAGCAGGGGAGAGGGTGAAGGTCTGGCTGAGGGCCCACAGCAGAGCCCGGAGCCGTTTCTGAAGCGACATGCTTCTTTTACAGTCGCCTTTGCTGGTCTCGCCTTCTCTGCCTTCTACATAGCCGGGAAGCTGCACTGCTTTGCTCCCGGCCGGGGAGGCAGGGCTCTGCGGCTCTGTGCCTTCCTCCTCCCGCTGTTCCTCGCCACCCTCATCGCCGTGTCCCGCACCTGCGACTACAAGCACCACTGGCAAGGTGGGTCGGTGTCTGCCCGTGGACCTGGGCGGGGGGGCAAAACTGGCTGCCCTGAGCAGGGGCACTCGGAGTGCGGGGAGGGTCCGTGTTTCTGCAGAGGAGTTCAGAGCCCATGGTGGCAACCTGGGTTTTTTGATTACTCCTCTGGTGGTAATTTTTTTGCTGCCTGTAAGGTGATGACGCCTTTATCTTTGTTTTTGAAATATATGCTAGACTTAGTTCTATAGCCAAGGGTCAAGTCACTGATCCAGCTCAGCTCTGAGCAGGCTGAAAAGCTGCCTGCTGGAGAATTCACTGACGAGGATTGTGAGGGCAAAGGGAAGTTAACTCTCCTCTGGTCTTGCCCGCAGATGTGTTGGTTGGCTCAGCAATCGGCTTCACGCTTGCGTACCTCTGCTACAGGCAGTATTACCCTCCTCTGATGGACTCCATGTGCCACAAACCATTTCTGTACAAAACCAAACAACTGCCAGTGCACCAAGAAAAGCCTGTAGCTTCCAGCTTTCACCTAGATATATAGTGATGGGCTCTGGCTTGCCGGCACCTTTCCTGCTGCTCCTTGAGTGCTAGGGCGGGGGAAGGCTTTGGGGAGGTTGGTCTGCGAGAAGCGGCTCAAATGAGGATGAACCTGAAACCCAAGCAGGTGTTCTCTGCAGTACTGGTAAGTTGTCCTGCTCAGGGGCCTGTGCTGCTTCGTTAACTGAATTTTGTAGGCGTTCCTCCATTTGGGCCCGCTGCAAAGCAAACGAGGCACTCAGCGTGCAAGCCTGCAGGACAGCCCGGGTATGAAAGGTCCCGGAGGAAGAACTGGCAAAGTGTGACAATCTGGTGTGCCCCATCCGGTGGGTGTTCTTGTGTCCTGTCCAGAAAGCACCATCAGGCGTCTCCCTTCAATCCAGCTGAGCTGTCCCATCCCTTCTCATGGGAAGTGTACGTCGAAATGAAGTGCAGAACCTGCTCCTGGTGCCGGGTTTAAGTCCGTCTTTTCAATCGCAGCTGAGCTAATTTGGAGTAATGAGCGTGAGGTTGCAGTCTTTAACCATGGATTAAGTGGGGGGGAGGGAAGATGAAACTAGCATGACCGTTATTTGTATTATTGTGCTAGCCCTGATTTTTTCTAATTTGCCAAATAAAGGAGTTTAATTTTTTTAATGAGCTGTGGTACTAAAAACTTTACTTCAAGGGCTGGGTTTCTTGCTGTGTAAACCGTTTCCTTTGGTGTGTCTGCAGGGGTTTCTAGGTGGGTGTTTATTTTGTATCTCTTTCCTTGCAGCTTTAACACGGTTGTAAAGAGATGACAATCAGCAGAAAATGAAGTGGTGTCTGAAAGCATCCCTTCAGAGGTGCTTGCTTCTCTACACCATGGTTTGTTTTCTCAGACAATGGAGGGGTAGAGGGCTGCTGAGAAATCCAAGGCACAGCTGTATGGCAGGACTGTTGTAAGTAGTTATTTGTCACTAGTCTCCTCCATAGATACGTGTATTCTTCATCAAGTGTATGTACATGCAAACAGCAAAGGTGAGGCTGTAGCAGAGCGAGTGCCTCTGCCAAGCTCAGGACATGACAGTAATGAAAACACCACCCCATCCTCTTCAGTCTGGGCCACGTAAGCCCTCTATGACCCTGCAGCTTCAATAGAAGTTACAGAAATAGCTTTACTCTTCCCTAAAACTGTGCACGTGTGAATTCTTCAGCCCCCTCCCTCTCCCCCCAGACATGCACACACCACGGTCATCTACTTATTTATTTTGGCTTTTACTGGAAAAGACATTAAATAACACTTAAAATGTATTTAACTTTTTTTTTTTTTTTTTTTTACAAAGTGCATAACTTAAAAAGCTGATCATGAGAGTGTCCCGTGTTAAGACTGTTCCTTTTCCTACTCTTGTAGGAGACGCTTTAGCAATCAGTAGTTCAGGCGCCGACCAAGCAGCGTGTCTCTTTCTGCAGTCAGGTAAAAGAACAGCTTCAGTTCCTTTGGGATGGGAGAAGGGTTGTAGGCTGCAAACAAAACCTTTCAAATAGTGCAAATAACGTAGTACAACAGAGGACAAACGAACAGGCTGTGGAAAAAAGGCTCCTTACCCCATGCAGGGCAAAAGTCAGTGGGAGGGAAAGTGGTTTGGCTCTTTCCAAAGGCTGTCACAGCAACGACCTTACACATCATGGACGCGTCTGCCTCTTGCCTTGCTCTGAGGCTCCAGCCTCAGCCCAGCCAGCGAGTCAGCCTGGGTGGTTTTGGTCACAAGGGGGGATCACCGGAGGCTCTCTGGCCCCGTCCCCCTTGGAGCAGAGCTAGCACGCCACGGACACCTGCAGACTGGGCTGCCTGCAGAGCTGGTGTCGTTTCTTCAGCGGGGTCATTGGGGGACAGTGTCCAGACCCTACGGACCTGGGCTCTGACTTCGCTGGCTGCGTTTTCTGTATTTAAAACCAAAAACAATGACTGGAGCCTGGCTGGCATGGGATCCCTGTAGCCACCCTGAAAGCCACACTGCAGCAGGATGGTAGCGTTGCTCCGTGCCCCTGCAAAGCACTGGAGGTCTGTCCCTCCAGGCCTCCGAACTGCCTGGATGCTGCTGAGGAGCAGCTGCTTTCCCCCAGTATAGCTGTAGTTTGATCTGGAGGTGAAGCTTTCCTCCCGTATAGTTACACCTGGCTACTAGCTTGGTCCTACGCAAGATGCAGGCGGTGCCTCGGGGAGGCCCTTGGTTTCTTGGTGGCCGTGGGCTGGGTGAGGATGCTGAGGAGTCACTACAGCAGGCAGGAGCGCCTGGCTGAAGTGTGCACAAACATGCTGCTCTCACCAGCTGTTTTATGGGGCAGTCCTGCAAACCATGCAGCAGCGATTCAAGGAGATGAGAATGGCTGGTAGACACATTCCTGCTCGCTCAACAGCAGACACCTGTGCCCTGGGCTTCACCTCCCAAAGACAGCAGTCCTTGCGCCTGGTGCTCTGTGTTACGGCAGGGAGAAGTCAGCAATCTCCTTTGCTCGACAAGGCTGCTATAGGTCTCTCCGTGCTGCGTGTTTAAGGCTTTTATTCCTCAAGGTCACAAGCTGCGAGTTTCCTCACTATGCCAGGAGCAGAGTCAGGCCCTCGATGTCAGTTCCTAGCCCAGACAGCTAGTCTGCTTCGGTGCTAGAGGAGCTAGTGTGATAACTTAGAAGGTGGAGGGTTAAAAGTACGTCTTGCCACAGGGAGTCACAGTGCCAGTGCTGTGTGTGTTTGAGCAGAAGTGTTTTCCCTTGATTTTTTTTTTCCCCCCACCCCTACCCAAAATGGAGGAAAATCATCCTTATCTCCAGGTAGCAGCAAGTACTTGGGAAGCAGCATGCGGGGGACACAGCAGCAGAGGAGAGAGGAAGGCAGAGAAGAAATCTGGACTTTCCTGGTGAGTACTCGGTTGAATTGGATCTAAGAAGGCAAAGGGAGAACATAGAAATAGCTGCACTAGGGCAGACCAAAATCCACCTAGCCCTGCTTCCCATACCCAGCAATTAGCAGCGTTGGGCTTTGAGAGCAAGAAAACGTAAGGGTACGCCTTACCCCTAGTCTACCCTCAGCCAGCAATTAGCAGCAGAGGGTGAGAGCACCCGTGCAAGAACCGCAGGGTCCACGCTCTGGTTCGCTACCTGTCTATAAGAAACGTTTAGCCCAGGAGGCTTGGAGGATGGGCCATGCATCTGGTCATTCCCTCGGTGGAGGGAACTGATGGTAACCGTGCAGAGTTGCTGCTGCCCTTATCGTCAGCAGCAGCAGTTTATTAGCTCTCTTCATGTCTGATAGTGCTTATGTGCAGGATAAGAGGAAAGACGCCAAACATGCTGACAGGCCAAAGAAAAAACCTGACACAAAACTCCTGCCTTAGACACGGCGCTGTAAATAAGGAATATTATTCCCTCAAACAGACCAGATGTCCTCCGAGGTATCCTAGGAAATTTGGAAGGAAGGTGTAGGCAAGAGGACTTACATCAAGCGGCCAGAACAGCACAGGTTGGTCACTGGCTTCCTGGCAAAGGTTGATCCAGTGTAATGCCTTGTGTCTGGTAGATCTCCTTCAGAACCAGCAGAACGGTGTCTTCCGACTCCCTGGAGGAGGAGGAGAGCATGGGAATTAGAGGGGGACGCTTTCCTCCACTCTGTCAGGGCATCCGTGATGGCTGTGGGATAGATGTGGTGCTCAGCAAACGCAGGCAGTACTAGGCAAGCAGAACTACAATGGTCTCCTTCCTCTGTCCCTACCCACCCGCTGTGCCTGCGTTACAGGCGGGAGCATATCTTATTTACTCAGTTAAGGCTTCTCTTCTTACGTTGTCTTTAAAAATGATGGCATTCTGCTTACATCAGACATGAATTTGAAGCTTTAACGGTTATGCAGAAGCTTACCAATAGCAGAGATGCCCTTGTAGCGCAAATAAATACTCGTTAAAGCTCTCTATTGGCTTCTCCTGCAGCACGTAGTCTATGCGATTCCCTCCATTCAGCCTCCCCACATTAATGAGAGAGGCCTCTTCCTTCACCGCTGCGGGCATCTCGTCTGGCTTTGTGTCTGAAGGAATGAAGAAGAGCAATGTGGTTCAGCCAAGGGGCACCAGCAGCCATGAAAGTAGAACAGCATCACCGCGCCCTCCCTTTGCCCCGCTGTGGGCTCTTGCAGAGGAGAGGCAGCTTAAGTGCTCAGTCCTTCCCCCGCCAGGGCTCTCTCTTGGAAAACAGTATTGCAAGAGACAGCTAGAGAAGGGTGACAGGCTTGGCAGGCCTACAAAGTGATGTGGTGTGCCGAGACCTGCGGGAGGCCGTTACTGACCAGGCAGGTTGCTTCTTCTCCCCCTTCATCAGGCAATAACAGGGGAAGGCCACACCATTTGGAGAGCCAAGTGCATCTGCAGCTCAAAGGCAATCCCTTTGCTGAGCACAGAAGAGGGCAGCAGTGCCTGGGTTTGATGCCAGGATGGGCACCTCGCTGGCGTGGCTGCAGGGAGCCCGAGCATGCTGCTCCGTGGGCAGGTCACAGTGCTGCATCCCCAGCTCCCCACCGCCCCGCGCGCACCAACAACCTGGCTGCTTCTCTGTGCTGGCCTCTGCCTCCGCTTCGGCGTCGGTACTCGCCGCCTCCACGGCTGGCAGCGGGGCTCGAGTGAAGGACTGCCAGGCTACCCGCAGGGACCCCAGCAAGTTGTTCTTCAGGTCCACGCTCATGCGAGTCAGCCCTTCTTTCAGCTCTGAAAGGCAGGAGCGGTCGGCGTCGGGCTGGGGGCTGCAGCAGCTGCCCAGGGCAGGGGGAGAGGGGCTGTCCTTTCCCTTACCTAGGTGCATTCGCTTCCTGCCCTTGTGGTGAGGCAGCAGCATGGGCTCAAACTCCAGATCTGGGACGATCATGGGCTCAATCCTGTACGCCACCGGGTCAAACTGTAGGGAGGAGGGGGGACAGTGAGCCAGGGCTCGTGTTCCATGCGTCTTGCGCAGGAACGCTCTGGCTCTTACACCTACAGGGTGGAAGATGTTGAAGAAGCCTTTGCAGGTGGGCAGGCTGTAGTTTGGGTTGATCCGTTTCACTCCTCGCACTGTGAGAAACATCCCGATGGGAGACCCAAAAGCAAAGAAGATGGTGGGCTTGTAGTTTAGCTGAGGATAGTTTGCCGAGACCTAGGAGAGAGGGAGATTCAGATTTGTTTCATGAGACAAACACCATGCTGGTGTTACGAGCGCCGCGTCGTTGCAGTTAGAGCATGGTGCTGAGCTCGGTAGTTACCTGTCCTAAGCCAATGTCCCGGTATTGGCAATTCTTGCCATTGTCTGCGCTGTCCGGGTCGCGCTGCGACGGGGACCCAGGCTCGCCTCCATGCTCCCCGCTGTGCCTGGGAGCTGCTGCTCTCTGGTCCTGCAGCAACACAAACGGGAAAAGCCGCTCGCGTGGCTCCTGCAGCAAGCCCATGCGACGGCCTGTCCTACCCGCCCGTGAGCAAGTACGCGAGGCAGCGAACTGCCCGGCATCCCTTATCCTCCAGAACCAGGGCGGTCTTGGCAGCATCATCCTACTCCTCTCTAGCTGGCATCGCTAACTTCAGTCTCTACCACTGTTCACAAGTCCTCTCGCTCTGTGATCACCCTTAGAGGCCGTGGGATAAAGTGATCCTGCAGTAGGGTAACACCAGCATAACACGTGGGAGCAGCAGGCAGCTCTGTCGCCACAGCCAAACGCAAGCCTGTGAGAGCCGCCTGAGCGAGGAAGGCCAGGAACGAGGAGGTCGGGGTGCTCGGGGACTGATCGTAAGTGGTGAAGGCTGGTCCTCGTCTGAGAGCGATGGGATGTGACCTGGATGAACACAAGCCGTGCAGAAGACAAACCTGCATCTCCGTCGTGGAGCTGATGTAATGAAGTATCTTCATTCTTGGTCCTAAGGGAATTCCCATTTCTTTAAGGTTTTTCTCTGTGCACAAGAACTGGAAAATAAGGAAACCAGACATTAGTACAGGAGCAGAGAGGTACGTGCGGTGAGGTATTTCTGTTCTCTGTAATTCTGTTCCTGCGGCACTCCTCAGAGACATTTCATGTGTGAGTGACTCAGTACCAGGAAGATGTGCACAGGGTGGGAGGACTGGGAAGAAAAGCAAAGAAGAAACACAAGAGACAGCAAAACAGGAGAGCTCCTTACCAGTGCTTGCCTGTCCATTTTCTCCTTCTCAAAAACATCACAATATTCGGACAGCTCCAGCTTCTTCAGGATTTCTGGTACTTCCTCAGTACCCCTGTTGCTTGAGGTTGTCCTGGACCCCTGTGAATAGAGCCAACAGGGATCATGCTTTTTGCTCACGTATTTTCTCCTGTGCATTTTGGGGTCTCTTCCCCATCCCCAAGCAGCCTCAGAAGCAGGAGGTCGGTGTGACGCTGCACCGGCACAGCTATCCGTGCAAGTGCTGCAGGAGTACCCCACGGGTCCATGCACTGCCGGAGAGCACGTACCTCTTCACTGTGCTCGCCCTCCTCGGGAGCAGCCTTCTGGTTCGTCAGGAGATCAAACAAAATGAGCGACCCTAGAAACGAGGCACAGGCAGACAGAGCATCAGCGTCGCATCAGGGAAAAGCCCCGAGCCATCTCCTTTCTGGGATGAAAGACCAGCACCCTCCCTGCTCCCACGGTACGGTGACACTCACGGGACCCGCGGGTGAATCATAGAATCATAGAATCATTAAGGTTGGAAAAGACCTCTAAGATCATCAAGTCCAACCATCAACCCCTTACCCAAGCTGTGCCCCGCAATGGAGACCCCCCCTTTGAAGAGCGGGTTCCTCTGCAGGAAGAGCTGGTACAGGCGGTTCATTTCGGACGCCACCGTGTCCACGATGGTCTGGCAATAGGTGGAGCTGTTGTAAAAGAAAACGTCCAGGATGGTGTCGTTGATGAAGTGACGCAGGCGATTGATGCTCGGCAAAGTGATTCGCTCCAGGTCACTATGGGGGGAAAAGAGGAGAGAGGGAATTGCGGTTAGGGGTGCCAGTGAACCGCACCACATTTCTAAAGCAAAATGTAAGTTCAGAGAAGGACTGCCACCGTCTCAAAGGACGTAATGTTGTAATCCAGACCCTCAGCTGCTGCCAAGACCGAAGGGAGAGCACACGTTGTGCTCTTACACTCCCAGCAGGAGTAAGGAGCCTGGCCTTTCTTCCCCAGGAGCCTAAATTGCTCTCTCCCCTTCCTAGGGGGGAGCGGTGCTTGAGTGCAGAAACGGGGTATTCAGTTTCCAGAGGCCTTTAGCAAGGTGTGGATGTCCACACTCCCTCCTCATATTAGCCAGGGAAAGGCAGAAGCCTCTCCTCTCTGGCTGGATGCTGATCAGAGCAGGCACCTGCTGTGCTCTGCAAAACAGGGCTGCAAAAGATGGTGGGGATGGGGTCTGGCACAGAGGTGCTCTACGGGACCCCGCCTGTCCTGCTTACCCCTGCATGCTCACAGCCCTAAACACTCACAGCTTTCCCTTTGCCTGCAGTGGCCACCAGAGAAAGCAGAGTTTACGCGGGAGGAGGCGCTGTGCGCTTTGCCATTCCCACGGACACCGGCACCAGAGGAGATGGCTGTCCGGGACACTTACACATCCACCCCGGTGGAGTGGAGGGAGCTGTGCCAGTTCACAGGTAGGAACTCCACCCGGCTGATCTGCTGCTGCTCCTGGGCTTTCTTGAAATGCGCTTGCAGCATGCTCAGGGAAACATTCCTGAAGTCATTCACTGGAAAAGAGCATAAACTCTTACCGAGATCCACCGGGCTACAGGGCAAGCCTGCTGCATCAACAACACTTAATAAGATAAAAGAAAAGATCATTACCAGGGGAAATCCCACCAGGGTCTTTAATCTGCTGCTGCTACCCTAAGACCTTGAATCTTTAACTACAAGATGAGGAGAAGGCTCCATGTCCTTACATGTGTGTTTACTGGATTTCGCTGTCCCATCTGTAACAAACCTCCTTTCCACATGGGCAGGGCTTTAACACAGCAGTCAGGATATGAAAGGTACTTTTAGGAATTTAAAAAAAATACATCTGTTGCGAAGATGCATGTGTTAGAAAGGGAATCCTAAGGGAGGAGATGAACTTGAAATTACTCGGTTCTGAGGGAAAAAGGCTGATTTCCTTCATTTCAAATGGTCAGCTGCCTTGAAAATAGTTTCATCAGATGAACTTATAGAAGAACAGACTGCATTAAAGCAAAGGTATATTTTGTAGGAACTAAAGACAGTCTGCTGTGAAAAATCTCAGCTCCCTTGTTTTCTACAAGTTAAATCATGTCGGGCTTCCAGGCAGTTTCAGTGATCACCTCTCCTACAGAACTGAAGCACTCTGGGCAAATAATAACAAACAGGTCAGACCAGAGTTACTTGGTTTAGTACCCTGTCTCCAATATTGATCAACAGTGGATGCTTAGAGGAGTGTGTAAGACCAGCGATACTTCTCTCACGCTCTCCTAACGTCCAGGCATTTGCAGCTTATGGGTTTCCTGAGCCAGAAGCAGCGTCCCTGGTTTTGGTCCAAAATCAGTCCAGAGGCTGCTGGACAGGGTGTTGCCTGTTAGACTTCACCCAGTGAGATTAACCCGTAGCAATAGACTGAGCAGGTTACTAATTAGTTTAGCAGGTTTAGACAGTTACTTGGAAAATCTGTATCCGATTTGGGAAACTCACTATTTTGAGCAGCAGCAGAACACAGTGATGAAAAGGGGTTGCCCAAACCTTTCCAGATGGTAGGATTTAATGGGTTAGTGAGCATTGCATTCACACTCCCCACGGCAGTCAGCAAATTCGACCGTGCAGCTTGCCAACGTGACCCTCAGGGTGGTTTGAATGCGCTCTGACAGTGTTTCACATTGTCCGTGCAGATGAGGGTTTACTGACTCCGCTAAAAGCAGCACATGGAAAGAGCACCCCGGCCGGGCTCCACACCTACCGCACTGGATGATGCTCCTGAACCGAATGTCGCACGCTGGGCCGATCCCGTGCACCACGAAAACCAGGTGATCAATTTGCAGCGGCTCTCCTAAGGAGGAAAGAAGAGTTCAGAGCAGAGGCCCTGCGGGAGACGTCACTTAATGGGGGACTGACCCGCTGAAACCACATGCTCTGCAGGAGAGTGGAGCTTCCCGTCCCCACCTCAGCCAGGTTAAAAACCTTGAGTTAGTGCCTGGATTTTATGCCTAAAGGGTAGTGGGATTTCTCACATTTCCGAACTGTTTGTCCTGCTAAATTCAGCTGCCCACCCTGGGATGGATCCAGATGGACAGGACAGTAGAGAAAGGCGAGGTGGCTCGTCCCCCGTCTGTCACCATCCTCACTTCAGCAGGAGTGGATGGTCCTCGCAGTTCACACCCACCCGGCCGTGGGGCGCATTCAGCATGGGAGAGGGCAGGACCAGGAGGACTCGGTCCAGCTGCCCTGTGCCCAGCCTGCTCTGCAGAGCCACCCGGCCCCGGCGTAGCTGCATCTCTTAGGTAGGCACCAGGTGGAGTTACGTCTTGTTCTCTACTTCCCACACACTTTAGTTTGCATAGGTACTTTCCTGAAGGCATGCACACGTGGAAAATGAAGGGGTTAGATGGGAGTAATTGCCTGTCCTCACCACGGGGACGAGTCCTAAGGCCTGACCGGGAGCTCTGGGACAGCTGGGAGGGGGCAGAGCTGACGCACAGCTTGAGACGGGGAGAGCACGTGCGCCAGCAAGTCGCCTGCATGTAGGTAAGTGATAAACCCCGGTGTCCCTACCACAGAAAGAAACTCCTCCTTTATGAGCATACATGCCAAGACCTCAGGGGTAATTTCAGGCACTGCAGTGCTTTCAACAGCTCTGGTCTCAGTGCAGGAGCTGGAAGCACGCTGCCTTCTCCCATGTGTCTGCCTCCTCTGCGCATTCATTTACGCTGAGGGCTCTCTGCTGCTAGGAAGGTTTGTGAAAACCGTTTGGTTCCTTTCGGCACAAAATTTTTAGATGTGCCCTTCATTTAAAGGATCGTGGAAGCTTCTGTCAGTCTTTTTGAGAAAACAGGTTGGAAAACGGACCCTACAGCTTTGGATGGGTGGAAGGGAGGGAGAAGCAAGCTCACCATTGGGGATCTCGGCAGCGATGTTTTCTACTCCTCTCTTCACAGTCCGAGGTCGACCTTGTTCCGTAGGAGTTGAGCCCCAGTCATCAGAGGTGGCAACCGGATGGTAGTGCACCATCAGCTTGTAAACAAGAAGAGCCTGTCATTAAGCTGCGCTGTATACTGTGGTTAAGCAGAGGAGAAATTTTGCTACAACAGCTGGTAGGTGATAGGGGGTGGTACCAAACCGCGACGTTTAACTGCGCTGGTACGAGCCCTTTGCACAAAGAGAGTGAAAGTTGTGTTGAAAAGAAATGTTAAGGTGTGAAGCAGACTCTCTGCTGGCGTTGCCCTCTAGTCTGGCGCAGGTAGGCGAGGGGACTGCCGTTGGGACAGAATTGATTTCTCAGCAGACATGGTTAAAAGAAACAGCATAAAGCCAGCATATAGACAGGCCCTCAAGAGAACTGAAGGGATGTCCTTGCTGGTCAACACACCAGGCTCTCCTCACCTTTGGGTTGTGCAAGATAATGATTTCCCTGCTAGGGGACTCCAGTTTCTTCTTCCACTCATCCAGGGTCACAGCAACCATGTAAGCTTCCTGAGGAAAAGAACAGCCTCTGTCAGTCAGCTGAAAGTATGCCGTGAATATTCAACCACTTGGGACATTCCCCACCCATTTTTACGGTATCTCTTATCAACACACTGTGCGAAAGAGGCAGCAAAATCAGCCAGGTCAAGCTGCAGGAGCAACAGGGTCATCTGAGTGTCGCCTGCTAGAGACCTTCCAAGAAGCCCCCACTTTAATAGCAGCAGCAGACTTCCCCATCAATTTAGAGTTGTATTTTTTGGTACATCAGAATACAGATTATTGTAAAGATGTATGTTTTTATACATATATCTATATATCTCTACGTATATATCTTTCCAAAGAAAAGTCTCCAGCCATTAACAGTGCAGACCACTGAAGTCTCTAACACTACGTAGCATTCAGTGGGTCCCTATAACAATGATTTCTCCTTCTTGCATTCACAACTCCCTTGGCTTTGGTGAAACTATGAGCGTAGCGAGGATGATTCTCACAAGGAGAGTCAAACTGAAGTTAGAGCAGACAGCATCAGGAAAAAACAGAGCAAAGCTGCTAGAGCGAGGCTGCAAGCAAGGCCAGAGCCGCACGGCATGCTGAGAGCACCCGGGCACTTAAACGTGTAGCAGAAGGATGCTGACGTGGCTGGACGGGGACAGGAGGAAGGGGAGGCTGCCCAGCCACAGCAGGCTGGGAGGGAGACAGTGGCAGTGTTTACAGTTTTGTTAATCAGCTGCAAAACCGCCATGCCAAAGCCTCTTCTGAGTTCATGTCCTCAGGCGTGACTGTGATGCCAGTTGCCCCATAGGAGTTTGGGGCATCAGGGCCAGTATTTGACAAGAAGAAGCCAAGATGCTTCTCAGCAAGATGGATGGTACGGGGAAGGGTGCGTTTACCTCCAGTTCTTCGCTGAAAGTCTCCGAGTAGGGAATATACTTATTGTCCTTGTCTCCCTTGTAAAACCAGGTGCAGCGACGCACTTCAGATACCTCCTCCTCCCAGTACACTGCGACACGCTGCCTCTTCTTCAGATGCACGTCATACCTACCCCCCGATGTTGGGACAACCAGATCTTCTTCATCTCTCCCTGCAGGAACCAAGGCCTGAAATTAATCGTGAGAGGACCAGAGAGGCGTGCTACCAGAAGGCTGTATACCACACCAGAACAGAGGGATGAGACTGGAGCATCTTCTGTGGGTGGCACACACGAGCATGTATGAGCAACGGCAGTAGACACCAATGTTCTCTGTACCCAAGCTCAGAGAACAGCGTCGGCAGGCATCCCAGGAGAGCTGCCCCGAGTCAGACTTCCCCCAGAGGCAGAAGGTAAGATGAAGGCATTAAGCTACAACTGTCTTCCTCTCTAGTTCAGGCACAGGCTTATGTGGACTCTTCCTGCCTCAGTTAGATGATAAAACATGAATTTGTGGCCCTGGGAAGTGCATTGCTTAAGGGTGGAGGTGTGGGTCTCCAGGTCTCTAAGCCATTCCCCTCTAAAATGGAGAACTCTGCGCAGATCCCGATACAGACTTAAAATTCTGTTAGTTGGGTCTGCCCACTGGCCAGGCTGCCAGCAGAGCACTGCGTGCCAGGCTGTGCTCGGCTCGGCTGCGGCACCGAGGACCGATGCCACGGCCTCTAATCCGAAGCTTCCTGGGAGAGGGAGGACGGGAGCAACCCTTGGGCAATCAGTGCTCTGCCCACGGCCGTCGGCAGCAGTGGTGCTTTAAGCACAGTCCTGGCAGCGGGTTGCACAGATGGGCGATATTCGGCAGCAGGAGGGCCTCATTGCAGGCAGTGCGGCTCAGAGCAGACCCCGCTGCCCGGGCAGGCAGGCAGAGCACCATGCGTCCGCACGGGAAAAATCTCCCCAGCGGAATTTCTGCCATCGTGCTAGCACTCTCCCACCCACGCCAGAAGGGTGCTTTGCAGTATGATTACGTATAATTTAGAGCATGTATCAAATGAATGAGGTCAGACCATTCGGTGCATCCGAACAGCTTAGTTATTCATGTGTTTACAGCTCTAGGAGTAGGCACGTTGCCAAAATAAGTCCCAGTTTAAAATTCCCAAGGGAAAATTTTGCATCCCGGGTGGAAGCCATGGATGCGTTCAGGGAATTTCCCTCTGATACCCGGACAGCGTTTCCCTTGAGCGCACACCTGATGCTCTCCCACTGACCTCACCAGACTGGTTCCTTACAGCGATTTCAAGAGCAGGGACCGGGTATTTAAAATCAAAGGGCAATTTAAATATAGAAATGATAGGAGCCGAAGGCAAGCAGCGCTGTGAAATCCCCCAGCCCGCGGGGGCGGATGGAGTTGTATCTGCGGTTCCTGACGGGGCAGCCCCCACCCAAGCGTCTTTTCGCCCTACCTGAGCCGTGAGCCTCTTCCAGCCTCTCCGAGTCCTGCGTGCTGAAGGGGATCCATCGCTCCCGGGAGTCCGTGACCTTGCAGTAAAACCAGTGGGGAACAACCGCTTCGTATCTGCGTGCGGCGTCCAGCTCCGCAGCCTCCGCGGCGGGCGTGGGGGGCTGCGCCTGTTGCCGCTCCCGAGCGGACATGATGCTCCTGCGCGGGCGACGGGAGACGCGAGTGGGTGAATGTGAAGAGCCTCCGAAGCGCTCGCTCCCTCTCGAATGGAAAACGCTCCCCCAAAATCCCGCCCGGGCTGGGGGTCGCGGGGGGACGGACCCGGCGGGCGCCCCCCCC
>WAAD01027134.1:0-17544 GCA_013389945.1 Fregata magnificens | reverse complement strand
CTTGTTTGACTTTTTTATTTTTTTTTTTATTCATCCTCTTATAATGCTCAATTCACAGTCAGATTTAATCACTTAAAACTCCAAATCTGGCTCAATATTGTATGTCTAATACATACAGTTTATAGTTGAAAACAGCTACTTCCGTCAGTATCATTGTTGCAGACTATTGTTCTAAAGTTACCAAGTCTTACATTAAGAAATTCTTCATGTAGTGTACATACTAAAATATATTGTGGCAACAAATAAACAGGAAATTCCTGTAGTTGATGACAAAAGGAGAATGCTGTTTTAAAACAACTTTAAATAACAAGAAAAACTTGATGAAATTTTTTTCATATGGGGAATGGCAGCTTATGGTGGAGAGCTATAAACATTTTGATTATAGTAAAAAGTGGTAGGAATTCCTGATTGAAAACCATGCTTCTTAATAGTTAAAGCATAGCAGCAGAAGCCAGGAGTACCTATGATTCCATTTTGGCTTTACCTCTGACTTAGTCTGAAGATCACTTGGTGATCAGCTCATTTGGTGGTCTGGAGTTCACCTGGTGTGGTATCATGACTTTTGGGCGGAGGGTAGAGTAATACATGTTTGACTTAGGTTTAGCAAATTTTCTAACAGTTATGACCTATATGTGCAAGATGTTCCTATGAATTACTATTTTTAATTAACCCAAGTATTGAAAATCAGAGTTGTAGAATGCATAGTTGAAGTGGTGTTCAGGATGTTGCAAAAACTTGGACTGCAGTGTTAAAGGGAGACCTCTTACACTACTAGTCAGCTCAGCCTAGGGGTTACTGTTTGGTATTTACAGGTTTTTAAAGAAATACCCTTGGGAACTGAAATTTTTACTGCTAGCTTTTAATTGATGCTCTTCTTTTTTTCTTCCCAGAAATGATGTCTTTAAGATTCACTGGCTAATGGCGGCCCTCCCTTTCACAAAATCTCTGTCCTTAGTCTTCCATGCGGTATGTACAATGTCTCTGCCTTAAGAAGTTGTTCAGCTAGGAAGTAGAAACATGGAATCCGGGGCATTCTGTTAGAGAAATCTGCTTGGGGGCGGAGAATGGGGGGGAGAGAGAATTGTCTTTCGTATTGAAACATTGGAACTGAACTGTAGCTGTTTGGTGGAAGTGATTCAGTTGTCATCAGCAAATTCTGACTTTAAATACAATTGAGACCATGGGCTGAAGTGGTGAAGCAGCAAGCATATGAGGGTTGAATGAGTTCCATGAATTCTAATGTTTTGGCCATCTGAGGCAGGCCTGAAAGCTTGAACTATCATGCTGCTTCAGCTACGTGGCTTGCAATGTTAATAAATGGAAACCTTGATGAATGTTTAAAATTTAAGGGCACTGCTTTAGATGAAGTATTATGGTGTACTGTACCAAACCTAACATTACAAGCTTTAACACTTTCAATACATAAAGTCTCTGTTGAATTGTATTGACTTTGCCTTTCCACTGGAAAGATCTCATAAACAAAGGTAATGGCAAGCATTTAATCCTTCGATGTTTGTGCCAGCCATGATCTTCACGTTCATGATAGCACAACTGCTACAAACATTCTTGGAGTCTAATGAATTGAATCTGGTTTCCAGTGAAGGTGAAACTAGAAGACCTCTAGTCACCTAATGCAACTGAACTTGAACAATGAATGAATAAATAGGTTACAAATGCAGTTGTTTAACTAGTTAAGTGTGGGAGCTGTGTGGGAAGGATGTAGATTGTACGAGATATAGCCACTAACACTTAGGAAATACAGCAAATGGAAATGACCTCATTGTTGCTAAACAAAACTAGAACGTGTTGGGAGGAAGTATTCTGTAAGATGTAACAGAGCTGATTTTGTACACACTGATTGGCAAATGAAACTTGAAGTGGCTGTCAAGCAGACCTATTTTATAGACATGGGTGCAGTGCTGATGAGCAGCTTGTAGAGTTACGTACTGTATTTTCTGCTTCCAGATCGACTATCACTACATTTCTTCTCAGGGATTTCCTATTGAAGGCTGGGCTGTTGTTTATTACATCACTCATCTGTAAGTATGTCAGAAGATTGATGTGATAGATTCAAACAATGAATGTGGGGCTGCCCCCCTCCCTCCCTCCTGAGCACACTGGAAAATTGCTGATTCTTTGGACTACAGTCTGAATGACAAGACAACAATCAGCCCTGTGTGAAGAGGAAAGCTTTACTTATAGAGGGCAGCTGCAGAGAATTGTCTGGGTGGAGGAGTAAAAGGAGAAGAAATGCTTTGCTTTTCTTTGTTCATATTAATATTCAAGTATCTAATTTGCTTTTGGTGTGAATGGTAAGAGAGTACAGCTGCCAGTGTTTTCTCCTGTTCACGATGGTGAATGGATGACTCCCCCAGGAAAAGATTGCATATATTGACAATTGTGAATGAAGTGTAATATTGCTATGTGATACACAGTTGTAAGCAAGTACATCTGCTTCACTGTTGTAGGATAAGCACTTGCCAAAATTATGAATAGCAAGGCATTTGTTTGGGTTTGTGGCTTTACTCACTGTGGGAGAGAACCTGGGCAGAAGAGGAAGTGTGATCAAGTCTTTCACTGCAGTATCTGTTTCTCTTTCAGACTGAAGGGTGCTCTTCTCTTCATCACTATTGCTCTTATTGGCACAGGCTGGGCTTTCATTAAACACATCCTGTCAGATAAAGACAAAAAAATTTTCATGATTGTCATCCCACTTCAGGTGAGGACTGAGCTGTGTCAATACTTACGATCTTGTGGGAGAGCTGCTTGTGGAAACTGGAAAAGGCTGTGAATCCTTCACAAAATACTGCATAGTTACTGCTTGTATATGCCTATTGATTACAATTTCAGTTGAGCTGGAATTTCCTGGGCCAGAAGTTACTTCTATAATTTTCCCCACTTTTCTCTCTGTATTGAGTATGAGATAATGGTGATCAAATGGTGTCAGCAAATGAACAACTAGCTATAGGGTAGGTATATTCATACTGGGGCAAAACTTGGGCTGCAAAACAGTACTAAACTACTAAGCAGAGAAATTAAATGAAAGTTGTCACTTCTGAAATGCTTGCAGAATGGGCTTAAGAAAAAAATGGGGAAAACCAAGACTTGTAGGTCCATTGGGTCTGCGGGGAAACTTTCCCAGTGTGTTCAAAGTGATCAGTGCTTGTCTCCTACTCCAGGAACTGAAGTAAATAGGAGGGCAGCACTTCTATTTGTTGTAGATAGAACAGCTTTTTCTGCCTTTCCATATGGAATCCCTTACCCAACTGCAAAACCAGAAGTATATAATTACCGTTTGAGGCTTTTATAGAGCTCAGGTATGAGGTACAAAACATGATCAATAACTGGTTTGAATTATTGGCTTAATTTAGAATAATGCATTTAGGCTGTTTGCTATCTGTGCGTATGCAGAGTCCTGTTTCTGTATTTTTATAAATAGATTTTGCTCTTTTTATCTCTACTGATACAGTAGATTCAGCATAGTATATAACAAGAAGGACTACTTTCTGAATGTCAGCAGAAATAAGTTTCAGTCAGTTTTATTTCGGTAAAACCTGTGAAGCTGCTGCTGAACATGTGACTTTCTTGACATTACTGAATGGGTTCTTTCTGCAACTGTGGGACAGCTTTTGCTGAATTGGCAGCCCACAACTAGTATCTCCTTGGAAAGCTTCTGAAAGCATTAAGTATGTTTTGTACTGTAGGTACTGGCAAATGTGGCATACATTATCATAGAGTCAACAGAAGAGGGGACAACTGAATATGGACTGTGGAAAGAAATCCTCTTCCTGGTAGACTTGCTATGTTGTGGAGCTATCCTATTTCCAGTGGTATGGTGAGTCACTGAATGTGTCGTGTGGTTTCTGAGCCCTGATGGCTTGAACTGTTTCTAAACTAATGAGTATTGACTGCTAGTTAGAGCTAAAGATACTGCCAAAGCAAAAGAAGTCGGTCCTTTGGAGCCAAGCGTTCTGTTAACTTTCTTTATACTGTATCAGTCTTAACACTTCAGTCTTGTGTTGTGGAAGATACTTGTTTTGGGGATGTTAAAGTGGGGACAAGGTAAGGTGGGTGGCAATTTAAGTGTGGCCAGCATAGTGCAGACTATAGGTGCTTTTGAAACTTGGAATTTTGCAGAAGTTCTGACTCTTTTTAAATTGAGAAACAGTATTTTGCTTTACTGACTGAGGTTGGAAACTAGGGTGTTAAATTCTAAAACAATAGTGCTGTCGAAGATCAGTGCTGCCTTCAAGCAGAGTAGCTGAATTTTTACTTGACTGTGTAGAAGAAGCAATCCCACAGGGAGCACTTTCCTGTCCTTCCTTCGACTCTACTTGGCAAGGAATAATGTTGGTTATGTAAAACTTGACCAAAACACAGATAATTCAGATAAACACTATTGTTGCTTCTTGCCAGTTAGTCAGAACATTTATCTTCTAAATTCATTTTAGTCTTAATTGGATAAACAGCTGGATTTAAAGGAGGATATGAAGGAGCTTCTGGCTCCTTGCTTAGTAAACACAGAATATTCTCTTTTTTCTCTAGTATCTCCAGTATTTTTTTTTCTGAAATGCAGAGTGAATATAAATGGCTGTCTAGCAAACAAGTCATCACTCTAGAGTGTGTAACTCTTGAGTGTTTGAGACAACTGTTTCATAATGTGTGTGTGTGTGTGTGTGTGTAAAGACACTCATAGATATTGCTCAGCAGATGGGAGTAAGCTTCAGCTTGACTGGTGAGGGTAGCTTTCAGTTGTCCTTACCTTCCTAATTGTCCTCTGTGTAAGGGCAAAACCTTACATAGTCTTGGTGGCTTTCTGCCAAGGCTGGGAAATGTCTTCCAAGAAATTTACACTACCCACTTGTCCCTTCCCCCACTCCAGTCAAAATGCTGCAGCTCTTCTGAGGTTGAGAGCATTTGGGTGTGGTAAATAAAACTGCAGGAATATTGACTTTAATTGTAGAGAGACTCTGACTTCCTATGGTAAAGGTGACTTTTACAGTTGCAGCTCTTGCTACCTAATGTTAGAATCAATGTGTCCTACCTAGTGATATGCTGGTACAAAACTTGCTTTCCATAAAGGAACTGTATCTGAGGAACAAATGCACTTGGGTGAGCTGTCCTGTAACTGTTTATAGTGTGCAGCCAGTGTTCCTGCATTGTCATGGTACCAACATAAACTGGCAGTGAAGCCCAGAACATAAAATCCTGCCCCTTTTTCATCTGGATAGTGTCACTGCAGCTGGTGGGATGACTTATGTGAGCAAGGTGACTAAGACTTGGCCCTTGAATTTACATTCCTGCAGGGTAGCTTCTGTTACATAAGTTGCCTATGTAGACATGTAAGCTGTAAGCAACTATTTAAATGAAAGGAGCTTAAAAGAGCAGTAAGATGCCAAATGCTTGGCAGGAGTCTGAGTAGTAGCTCAGCTTAATTGTACAAGTGGAAAGCATTATGCTGGAAAATGTCTGTTTCTCACTCTGCTCCCTCCCACAAAGCTTTCTGTAGGCTGAAGTAGACTTTGGCAATCGGCTTTCTTAATTACAAGGAGATACAGATACTTGAACTAACTACCCGAGCTGGGAAGATGGGGGTGAAACACATGCAGTGCCAAGCACGCTAAGCATGTTAATTATGAGCATACCCCAGCCATAAAGAGCTAACAAAACTTGTCAGTGTTCTAGAGGGCTGCAGTGAAAAGGAAGTGCAAAAATTATGGCTAATCTACTCTATTTATTTATTTATTTTTCAGGTCAATAAGACATTTACAGGAGGCTTCAGCAACAGATGGAAAGGGCAAGTAATCTGTAATTTTATTCTGTCTTATGCTACATGCCATAAGATAATGCTAGAATTTCAAACACATGATGCTGATTTAAAATATGGAAACTAAAACTACAGATCTACACTGTTATTGTCACACTGCTGCTTTTCCTCAGTGGGCTTGTGGGAATAACTTTTGGAAAAATGACCTTTTTCATGTACTGCTTTGACTATCAGAACTCATACGTGGAACTCATTCTCTCGTACTTGCACAGCTCTCAGTGCTTGAGGTAGACACAACATCTAGAGCAAATCATCTTGATAGATTTGCCTTCTTTTCTCAGGCTTGAGCGTTCAGAAGCAGAACTAGAAATGAATTCCAGAATTGCTGACTATTAGGCAAAATAGACCGCCTTATTTCAATTTCTGCAGAAATCTGTTCCTGCCAGAATAGAGGGAAGCAAACCTCATTATGAAACAAAACATAAACTGGCATTCAGTGTAACAGTTCTTGTTTGTACAGCAGCTTAAAGGACTGCTTGTGTAAAGTTGAGTTATGTTTATTGTAGCAGTGAAAATGAGATGGTGGATGGAAAGCCAATCCGAATATGGCTTCTGTAGTCTGTGCTTTTCCTGCCTTATCCACTCACTTCTGAATTAGTTCCTCAGTTGGCTGCAGATGCAAGCCATGGAGCATAGCACTGGCTTCCTTGGAAGCAGGCAGCCATTTCAACATTCTGTCATTTGATGGCTTACTCTTCTTGAAAGCTTTATTTGTAGAAGGCCCTTTGTTGGCAACATCCTTTCAACCCAGTCTTATCCCTTAACTCTTGTCTCTCCTTTCTGGAGATGGCCTCCTAGCTCTGGATACTTCTTCCAGCCATTTCCTGGCTTCCACTGAGACACTTGCATTTCAGTGCAAATTGCCTCTGTAGTCTGTTAGGTGAAGTGTAAGGCTGGGTACAGACCTCACATGAGGTCTTTTTCTTGTCATCTGTTAAAATGAAACAATAATGAAGGTGAGCCCAGCATAGTTTTTTTTGAGATTCAAAGTTGTTAAAAACACCAAACACCACCATACACACACACATATGCAAAAAACCCCACCCCAAACCTAAAGGGGAGAAAATATTAATTTCTAACAGAAACCAATGTAAAAGAGGTTAGTGTTGATAACATAACATGAATGTTATTGGTACCTTTCTTATGAGTGTGTTCACATGGGTTCAGTGACATTCACTGATGAATTTGGTTTACCTTGTCCACTGACCATATGTTCTGGAGTATTTATGCTCTTACTGTTACAAAGTCTGCTTAAATTTAGACACTCCTTGAAGCAGTCCCTTTCTTCTGAACTGAGGACTTCACATATGTAAGGCCTGGTTCTTAGCTGAAGCCACCATGTGTGACTGCAAATACAGGTCAGCTTTCCTGTAACTGAGGCAGAACTGCTGGGTGGCAATGGAGTCTGTGACTATTCTGATGCTGAGCACTCAGCAGCTAGTGCTCATAACTGGGACACAAACCCTCTAGATCTGTTCACCCCGTGCCTACTTTGCACTTGATGGTTCTTATCGCAAGATGGTGCTATGGAGTTTGCTTAATTTCAAAACATACTGAGTGAAGGAGAAAAATAAGGTGGCCAACATCAAGGGTGTTCAGCATAGACTCTGGACCTGTCCACTGTTCATCGTAATGGGTGGAATCTGGATCTAAGTAAAACCAAGCAGTTGTGAAGGATATGTTGTAGTGCATAATGGAGATAAAAGAAAATGGTGATCTGAGAGGAACTAGTTGTGTCTTTATAGCTAGTCAGTGATAGGCACAATAGCCCCGAAGGACTGTTCTTAGTCCTCTGTTTTGTGTTGTTCTCTACGGGTAGCGGTGCCCTTTAGTATGAATGTTGCTTGTGGGTCACCTACTGCCATTACCACGCTTTGTTGTGCAGATCCTGTAAGTTCAATAATTGTGTGTTGAGAGGGACTTTAGCAGCTGTGTTATGCTACACTAATAATAAAAGAAGCTAAGGAAAAAAATTTTCAGGGAAAACATAGGCACCAGATTGTGGCCAGGACAGCCACAGTGCTGGGACTCACTTGTGAAATACAATGTGGTTAGAGTATTTAGAGGCTGTTGATAGGAGCCCATGGGGAGCAAGTGAATGGCAATGTGATGCCAGAAGCAGAATGTTATCTAATGATGTCATGCTGCTAGTGTGCCTGATTGAGAAAACCGAAAGTGATATGGTTGCACTACAGTAAGGTAAAATCATTCATGTTAGGCTTATAAATGAATAGTCTTGACTAGAACCACATGCTCTTAACTCTGTAGGCTTCCCTTGGAGGCTCTGTTCTGCAGAGGTGCTGCACAGTGTCTTAGCCTCTCACAAGAAAAATAGGACCAGTGCTAACTCTAAAATCACCAGCATTTTTTTTTCCGCAGATGAAGATGGCTTTCTCCTGAAGTGGTGAAAACTAGTGGATCCTTTCATATGCAGCTTAACTGCTGCACTGCCTGTTCTGTGGTTAGAGCTGACTGAATCTTGTGCAGACAGTTCTGGTTAGACTGCCTATTGCTTGCTAGGATTTATTATCTAGTATTACCTCAAAGGCTGCCTTCCCTGTTCTCTCGCACAGACTTCATTAACTTCTAGGGTGTCTTGGGGAATTATATGCTATAAATTCAATAGCTGCTTTTCCTGGTGCTGAGTCTTCTGGTGACCTTCTCACTGGTGAGGAAGACTTAAGGTGAATTATTTTTGCTTCCTTGCGTCTATTAGAACGAACAACTCTAGGACTTCACGGCTCAGTATCCTGGTGGTGTTTCCTGTCTCGTCCTCTTCCAGCTACTTCACAACCTGTTTATTAGATAGCACTCCCTTGGGTCAAGTGCAGCCGTGACTGCAGCGTGACTAGACTAGAAATGAAGCAGAAGGCTGGTCGGACTACTAGTCTGGTAGCCTGTTACAGCTGTGCTTGCCATAGGCCTTTGTATTAGCAAGGTATAATTATTAAAAAGGCTTGTTATAAGTAATGATGATTTGGAGTCACTAGCTAATGGTCACTTAAACTTGATTTTTTTTTTTTAAAAAAAGAGTATTTTCTAAAGTGGGAAAACTAGAGGAATGGGTCTAAAGCCGTAACTATCCAGGGAGACCTTACATGCACAGATGCTGTGGATTGCTAGTGAAGAGTAGGCATGGCACAGTGATGCAGCTGTGTGAGCTGCGTGGTTGCTTTTTTCCCTTAAAGGTGATCTTTAAAGCAAAATATCTGACCTACATGGGCTTCTTATTTTGCACAGCAGTGGGTGTAAACGTCCCATTTTTAGAAGTTTTTTTTTCTTCCCCTTTTAAAATCACCACCTTCAGACTTAAGCAAGTGCCTAGCTGCAGGTCTTTGGTCTGTTCTTTCAGATGGGAGTGGGCTCTCTGTCCATTTCTAGATCTGCATTACAAATGTCTTGCTTGCGGATTTGAGGAAATCAACCTTGCAAACTGAGCTAGAATTGTTTGGGCTGGAAAGCTGCTCAACTACCACTACCTTGTTTACAGGCATGAGAAAAGGAAGAAAGGGAGTATGTTGTAGTAAACGTGCTTATTTTTGTTTGAAACTCAAAGTTCTTGGTCATGGGACCTCTCAAGTCTCATAACCCACTCTCGTGTATCGTGTCATCTGTTTGAGGGAGGAATGGAGGGCTGGAAACACTACTGCAGTTCTTGTTCTGCTTGTACCTCTATGTGTGTGATGAGATGCAAAACTTGGTGCAGTCTGATCACGAACAGTTAGCTATTTTCCTGAAGCACTGCAGCATGTCATAGTTGGCAGCAGAATTAGGGGAAATACATTGCAGTGTGTAGCTCCCAGGCAACATTCCTTGTGTGCTGTGCAGTGGGCAAATGATGATTAATGCTTTCATGCTTGCCCCCATGTCAGAAAAAACCATTTGCCTTATTCAGTGTCTTCCTGCTTCTGTACCATGAAAACGCTGTGAGCAAAGAGCCTGGTCCTGCATGGTGCAGCACACCCTCTGCTTAGCTGAGCTCAGCAGACGCTGGAGGCGATGGCTCTGTGGAGATCCATGCTAAAACACCTCCGCAGCTCTCCAGCGAGGAGGAGGGGTAGTGCAGGGGTAAACATGCTCTAGGCATTATGTGGGCATCTCAAACCTTGAGATAAAGCTTAGTGATTTAAGTGTCGAGACCTTAATGGATAGCACTGGAGAGTTGAGAAATGAAATAGGCCTATTATATTCCAGTGTACCACTTCCAGGCATCCTAGATAGCTATCCAGGGTTGATGCAGCAATTACATGTTGGAGATACATTGCTTATCCTGTACTTTGGGCATTCTTGTGACCCTGGTGGGGAACTTTTGTACCAAATGGCTAATGCGTTTCCGAATATTCAAGATTAACTAGTCTGTGCCACCTTCTCGTGCATGACGCTAAGAGTTGCTGTATCTGTTTGTTTGACCTCTTCTTTCTGGTATACAAATGCTTTTAAGCAGAGTGCTGTAGAGATTATAGGGCCATACTTCTCAGAGTTACTCCTGGAGTTGCTTTTTGAGGTCTAGATCTACATGTGTGCCTTCATTCTTGGGAGCAGGGGACGGGAATAGAAAACTTTTATTTACTGTTTGGTAATGGCACAGATTGCATCTCAAATGCATCAGAGTTAGTATAGCATGCAAAGCATTGTAGAAATATTCTTAGCTCTACTTAGCATGTTCACTCAAGATGCATTATGGTTTGCCCTTGCATACGATGTTATCTGGACTTGAGCTCCCTATGCCCTCGGCTGCAGTCCTCTTCTTGTTATTACATACATATTCTAAATAGGTCAGATTTATTCACCAAAAAGCTATTGCCTGACGGTGTGCAAGGCTGTAGTGGATGGTCTGACTTTCTTTTTCCCCATCTTGTAGGCTGTCTCAGCATTTGAAATTAGCACAGGGGCAATCTGAAAAAGAGACTATCAAAATTGTGTGGTATGCTATGTTTTGATCGATGCAGATCAGGCTATTGCAGGCACAAGCTGTTAAAGTAAATGGTGATAGAGAGGGAAAACTGAGAGAAGCAAGGTATAGATGTTATAAACCTTTCTTGGAGGATGGCTTTTATCTTTTTAATTACTCTATGAAAGAGGTAGAACAGAAGTATGAATTCATTTGTAAAAACTTTGGTAGAAAGTCTCTACTGCCTTTTTTTTTACCTTCTCTGCAGTTAAGTACTGTTCCTTGAAGAATGGTTATCATACTCGAAACATAAATTTACCCAACCTTTACTGCATACTGTGATTGCTGCTGTGTTATCACAGCTTTACAGGTTGGGGCTGCGAGTGATTCAAGTTGTAAGTGACAGCTGCTGGCCTAGCCTCTCTCCTTGCAAGTGATGCTGTCAGTGTCTGGACTGCCAGGCTAAGGTGAATCGAAGTCTTAAAGTGTCCAGCATAGTGAGACTCAAGTGTTACTGCTTGGAGCACATTCAGCCTGTGAAAAAGCAATTCGCAGCCTGCTGATGCCAAGCAATGATGATTTTAGACTTTCTCCAGAACAGTGTGTGCTGTAACTTTGAGCTGCTTAAAAAAACTGGCAGAATTTTGTAGACGTGCATTAATACTGACTTTAGTATCTAATAGTGGAGAGAAGTATTCCTGAAGTTGAGGCAGCTAGAGGAGAGCACATAGTTGGGATAAATAAGCAAGCCAGCTTCCAGAGGTGGCCCTTCAGTCTTTGTACTTGGTGGTGGTCTTGTTTTTTTTTTCTTCCCCTCACCCTTCTTTCCCATGCTCAGCCATTCTAGATATCTGGATGTACCAACCTATGACTCTTTGATACTGATTATCATGATGAGTAGGTGAGATCTTGAGCTGTGCTCCGTCAGTTGGGAGAGGTGGCATTGTGACACTCCAGTTGGCAGCCAGATCTTTGGCTTCGCTATCCTTTCCTCCTATGCACTGCATGAATCCAACAGAAATGACTCCCCAGCTCACTCAGTTGTTGACTGCAAAGCGTTGATGGACTGGCAGTTTGAATCACAGCTGTTGAGTTGGTGTTCCTTTTAACTACAAAGCCTGGTAATTCTCGTGGCCTGTCATTGCACCAGTTGGTGGCAGTTCTTGAAGATGAATGCGTTGAGTTCAAAATAGATCCTTCTGTGTAGAAACCGGTATGTGGTAAATCACAGGATCTTCATGGTCGAACTTAATGTAGCTCTCATTTAAACAGGACAATGTTGCTTCCCTGCTTCACAATTTAATGAGCTTGTCCTGCATATTTACACGCTTTAATCTTTCTCCAACTGTATTATGAAATTTAACATTAGGTTATCTGGTAGAACACTAGACCCATGAAAATCCGTAAGTTTTTGCTATTTAAATGTAGGGGAACTGGCTTTTGTGAGGGACGAAAATGAGGGAGAAGTAGCTAAACTAGTATCTCGGGGATGATCGAGCTACCAAGGATTTAGATAGATAGATTCTTGTTCTAGCAGTTCCACTGGGCAACAGATGGCAAGATTTGAAGTGCTCTGTGCTTCACTGCTGGTACTCTACAGATGGAAGTCTAGAGCTTGGCATTACTTTCTGGAGTCCAGAACTGTATATTGGAAAGTAGATGCTATTCCGTGTTCAGTGTTTCATATTGCAGTCCAGAAGGGAGTATCGTCCCAAAACTGAGAGCTAGTGTTCCTCTGACATACTGTGCCATAAGATTGCTCCCATGAGTACAGTCTTGCCCAAAGCCAACCGAATCTGACTGGTGTTCAGATGAGTGTTGCACAGTATGAGCTTTAACTGCATGGAACAAACTTGGTGTTCCTTCATAAATAAGGTTTGCTTTTTTTTCCTCTTAAGATCTGGTTCTGCTTTTTCTTGCTGACATGCCCTGTGCTCTGTCAGAAGTTAAACATACTGTTTGGAAATGCGTAGAAACCACTAGCCGGCACTAAATCAAAACTCCTTTTAGCTTAGTTTTATCTACTTGTCAGTCAGTTTATGCCTTGTGTTAGTCGGGTGCTGTTGTTATAGTATGTCTGCTGGAGGAGGGTTTCTATGTGTCTCAAGGTGTCTGTAGGTTTCAGTGGTTCTGGAACACTAAAGGTTAAGTTTTGGCAACTGACTCTTGATCTCTAGATTATACAAAGTAGGTTTATAACAGAATGTTGTCTGTCTTTACTGTAGCTTATGTAGTGGGAACCTGTAACAGTTTGAGCGGTACATTTGACATTATTTTTTCATAAGAAAAGCTTCATTGTTTTTATCATAGGAAATGAAGCATTTTTTAGTAGCTATTAGCCCTCCTCTTCCTGCTGTGTAATACTGTATTTTTGCACTGTCGTGAACCTGCAAGACCTATGTGCAAATACATGCAGCCTGTTATAAATCTGCTTTTTGCAGTGGGTGATTTCTGTGAGGGAGTGCAGGTGAACTTAAGCACAATGTGTTGCACTTCCACATCTGATAAAAAAAATTTATAAAGAGGGCTTGGAGGGAATACCGGTAAGTATGTGGCAGTATTTTTCTAACTGGCAACTTATGTTCATGCTCTCTAAATTGCATCTCTGTGTGCTGTCAACAAATGTTGGACTCTTTGCCTCTTGTATTGTCACAAAAGCACCAGGAGTCCGTATTTGTAATCCTGCTGCACCTCTTAAAACCTGACTCTCAAACCAGAGTTGACAGCTGTTCCATCTGTTGTTGACCTCTGCTTGTTCACATGAGTATCTGCTCTGTTCCTCAAGAGCTGATGTAATCAGTCAAATAAACAGAGGTTAGCCTGGGGCCTTAGCTTACACAGTTCGTGACTGAAACACGTGCATTTGCTATGAGAACTACTTAGTATGACTTCCCATTTCACTTGTAAGTTGTGACTGAGCCATGAATGATAGAGGATACTGCGTAGGTGTTAAAATACTCCTGCTGCGGTTCAACAAGATGCAGTGGTTCCCAGAGCCACAGCTACCTCAAAGTTGCTCCCGTCAGCTGAAGGCACAGCGCAGGTCAGAAAGTACTCTAGAAAAGATATGAATTTTCTAGGAGGCAATGTCAAGTGGCATGGCCCTTCTGGCAAGAGTGAGGTGACAGTATGTAGTTGGCTATATACAGATAAGCATTAGAGGAAGGTTCTATATTGCAGAGTGTGTGCGTATAAAATTTAGTGTAAAGGTGATGTCACTGAGTTGCCTTTTTAAGAGGGCATTCACCCCAGCCTGGGAGTTGTCCAGTATGTAGACAAGCGAGACTGGCACTCCTCAGAGTGCCCAACAGGCTGTGGGACAAATCCTTCTAGTCCGGGATTACCTGAGTTCTAGTTTTGACCACTCGCCTACCTTGCAGACAAGCATCAAAAGAAACTCAGTCTCATTTTAACAATTTTCTGATGGACTTTTGTGTTCTCTTGATAGCTGCCATTAACCTAGCAAAGCTGAAGCTTTTCAGACATTACTATGTTATGGTAAGTAAAACACATGTACGCGTGCATACAGAGCACTTAGAAGCCATTCAAGCCTTTTGATGGATTACTTGTTGGAAGCTACTATAGCTGGTGGATGTGGTGGAGATGTTCCTAGTTCTGTGGCAGTGCTGTGCTTTGGCATCTTGGTCAACTGGGTTACAATCCTCAAAGCAACTTCCCTTCTTTTCCTAGTGGTTGCATCCTTCTGTCTGTCTTTAAAGTGGTTCCAGCTATTTGTAACGCTTACTAATTTCCTCTGGAGACAGCTTGAGCTGCCAGTTGAATTGATAGGCTTGAATAACATGCTGTAAAATTCCTAAAAATTAAACTTGGGACCAAATGGTGCCTTGAGATGCATGTGCGCAGTTTCTGATTAAGTCAGTGGGAGCCATGAGCGTACCTCCCAAGAGAGCATAGGCTTCCTAATGATTTCCAACAGAGCCTCATTTCAGACTCTAAGTGGTAAGAGTAATAAATTACAATCCTAATTTTTAAAGTTCTACCAAATCCTAATACTTAAAGCATTTACCTGCTGTAACTTAAATATGTTAGCAATAGTTTGAGTCATTTGGATGTTCAATAAGCAGTAGAGCCCTTGGCCTATATCTTCCATGTTTATCAAGGAGCATAATAAGGCTAATCTGACATAATGAGTTGCCTGGGAATTGCTTGAGCTATTTCTCTGGAAAAAGAGGTTCTGTAAGGATGGTGCTATTGTTCTCATCATGCTTTCTCCTTTTCCTTCCCAGATTGTGTGTTACATCTACTTCACACGGATCATTGCAATTCTCATAAAGATTGCTGTTCCATTCCAGTGGAAATGGCTGTACCAGGTATTTGCCAGCAAAGGAAAAGACATCCATTCCTTGATTATTTTTTTCCTTATTATTCTTTAAATATAACTGCACCAAAGAAAAAAAAAATCCATAAATTGTTCCTCATGTTGTAGTAGAACATCTCGGAGCACAGTGCTGCACCCTGTCTCCTCCTGATTTTTATCACTGATGTGCCTAAAGTGGCAGGAGTATATTTTTAGTTTTATGTTTGTCCAGAAAGGCTGCTGGATTATACATGAGATGTCTGAAAGTAATTGCATTATTGATTTTTACTCTTTCAATTTAAAAATGTCTGAAGGAAATTAATCAAGAACATACAAAGGAGAAAAAAATTGGTCAGGTTTGCCCTGTGTAATTGAGGCCCTAGGGAGCCAGTGAAATAGGTTTTCACTCTTCCATCTACAGGCTTTATTTGCCTGGTGACTTTTAAATACTTGGTTTCTTAACATATAATCCAAGTAACTGTGCAGGGAGTCTTTGGAATACATTAACTGTCGAAAAAAATACCAAACAACGTAGGGATGATATTCCCCCCACCCCACCCCACCCCCCATTTAAAAGCCAAGTCTTGCCATAGTTACTTGAAAGCACTGGAGTGATGGCTAGAACTGTAACTGTATTTAAAGTGACAGGGAAAGCTGAAAGAACAAAGGGCTTAACAGCTTTTGGCCTGGGATTAATGATAACAGGACAGGAATTGCTTTGTTATTTCTGCTATGGCACCGACTTTTTGGCCATCAAATCTTGAACCTTATGAATGAGGAGAAATGTTTCATGACCATGAAACAGGACTGAACTTCAACCTTGTGTTTTTACTTGCAGCTGCTGGATGAAATGGCCACACTTGTGTTCTTTGTCCTCACTGGGTACAAGTTCCGTCCAGCATCAGACAACCCTTATCTACAGCTTTCTCAAGATGATGAGGATGACTTAGAGATGGAAGCTGTGTAAGAACCCCTCCCCCCCTTTTTTTACCTCTTCACTTGGTTTGAGAAAAGTAATGTTTAAAAACAGTTTAATCTCTAAATCCTTCTTTGAAAAAGATTAAGATCTGCCCACACGTTTAAAGATGAGGTGTCTATTTGGTGTGTGTTAAACTACCAAAGAGATTTGTGATATGCATAGGAGCCTCTGAGCTGGATATTGCAGTAGTGTGGAATAAGCTGGTAAAGCTTTTCATGGGGCAAAAAGATGCCTGTGAAAATATCAAGTAAAGAAGCTTCTGTGTTTAATCTGTGTTGCTGAATACCAATGAGCCTTACAGGTTGTCATTAATGCTTCATATTTAAAAAAAAAACCCAAACAACCAAACCAATGACAAAAATGAACTACCGATCTACAGAATATAAATGAACATGGTGTGAGGTCACTTCTACCTTGAAGTTCAGCCTGTAGCTTTGCAGAAAGTAACACTGAACGGAGGAGATTATTTTTACCAATACTCTTTACTGTTCTATTCCTCCCTGCTAAACCACGAGGCACCACAAATGCGGTAGGACCTGAGATAGTCTGGAGAAATTATGAAGTGGGGCTCAGCATAAGTCCCTCTCATTTTCTTTGCAATGGTTTTCTGAGGACTCAGATTCAGAAATGCCACTCATTTTCTGTAATAGAAACTGCTCTAAGAAATTCAGCATGCTAGAAGTGTTGAATACAGCTATAACTGCCACATACTCTGCCTTAATAGGAGCCGAGCTAACCTAATCTCTTTAGTAGTTACACACTTCCTGCATAATTGCAATTCATGTACAGGCTGAGCTTATTTTCAGTTTGGCAAATCTCCTTTACCTCCTCTTGGGTGAAACAAATCAACACTCCAGTTTTTATTGTGGGGGCAAAAAAAGTCAGAATGTGTTTGCCCTCATAGTTAGCTCAGAAAGAAGTGGAGCGTATTGAGAAATTGCTACAAGGAGGTTTGAGGTAGAATCCAGCTTGAAATGTCACGCAAGGAGTCTAATTTCTCAGAAATGTCTCTAGTAACAAAGATCTTCTTTCCAAATGCTTAGTTATTTTTGCTTTGGATCCATAAAATCTGTCATTGCTGCAAGCGGAATCCAACTAGTGGGTAGTGACCCTAAAATCACTGTCACTTAAGTGTTTAAATGGTTTATGTAAGAAGCTGGTTTCAGTTTGGGAGCTGGTAAATTAACATCCACATTAGGAAGGCACTGTCTGAACTGGAAGATGTGGCAGGATTTGTGAGTGTACAGAAAAGAGCATTTTTCCTACAAGATTGCCCGTTAGAGTGAATTTCAACTTTGCATGACATGCTGAATGAGTTTTTACTTGGGTTTTTTTAGGACTACTAATATGGCACCTTTCACCTGTAGTACTTTCAGTAAATTAGAGAAGCTGCTAAGTTTTAAGAGAACCTGCCATGAATAAGCTGGAGTAAGTTTAATGAACTAATTAAGTGACTTAATCTTGCCCTAGTGAAATAGACATTACTAGAAACTCAAGGATCAGAATTCCTTGTGAGTCTCTTCCTAGTA
>WAAD01027126.1:1615-32374 GCA_013389945.1 Fregata magnificens | reverse complement strand
GCGCGAACTGCCGCGCCACGCCCTGTTCGCCGCGCCACGCCCCCTGGGGGCTGCTCCTGTAGGTGAGGGGGTTTGCGCCGCCGTCACTCTTGTCCCCGCCCCGCTGAGTCAAAGCTGCCGCCCGTCAGGAGCCCGCCCCTTCCCGCTCGGGGGGGGGCGGGGGGGGCCGCAGGGGCACCCTCTCCCTCCCTGCGCTTTTGCCCCCTTAGCACGGGTCCCCCGGCGCGATCCTCCGCTCCGGAGCCCTCCACCTCGGTAGCTTCGAGTCCTCGACGGCATCAGTCCTCAAAACACATGTGGTTCAATACGAAAATAGCACCCTGTTCATCTAGCATTTCCACTCTCACCCACTCTTTCTCTGTCTTTTATAAGTACGTACTGACATTCAACAACTGTAAATTATGTTTGGCTGTGAAATCACAGCAGGAAGCATTAAAGTCACAGTGGGAAAGAATTCAGCTCTGTGTTTAAAAAAGCCTATCTGACAAAAAAAGAAAATAAAATCTACTGGCAATAAAGAAATTAAAAGGGAAGCGATAGCATACCAGAAACTGGTATACTCCATCAAAGAGCATGTATGTCAAAAACAGAGGTACCTTCTCTACAAGGATCATGTCAGTAACAAACATGCAAACATCCTCATCTGTACAACAATGAAAATGCAAGGCAACTTTCTGCCTCCTGTGAGACAACCTGGGCCTCCGCAAGCTGGCAGGCAGTGAGGTAGGGATTATGGAGCAGCACGAGGATGCACTGTGCTGCTGCTCTCCTCCCTGTGGTTGGTGAGCTGTGCCAGTTTTCAGGGACTGGTGAAAAGCCAGAAGGTTCTCTCGTGTTATTATAAAGACCCAGAAACAGTTTACAATGAATAGGCTTGAATGAGGCACATAACTTCTTTTAAATGTAATGCCTTGCACATATCTTTAACAGCACTAACCAGAATGCCTGCCAAAAACTTTCAGAGGAGAGGTTTTCTAGTTGCAGACAAGTGAAAAGATGGATGATACCTTCATGCCATGACACTTTTACCTCTTAAGTAGCTTCTTCAATACTGCTGACTCCTCTTAATTTAAAAGCCTCAAAAACTGCAGCCATTTCAGGATCATCCGTACAAGTACTCATGGGCCAAATTGAATATGCATGGCATACACACACCCAAGCCGGTTTTCACTAGTCAAACTGTATTTTAAGAGGATTGAAAAACAAGGTATGTGGAAAAAAAAATCTGATTTTCACAAGACTGATTTCATATACCCATATATGAGGGTGCCTCATATAGGCCACTCAGGTAGCACAGTTTTATTACCAGTTCTATTTCCTAACTTGCTCAAAAACATTGTGTAAAGAAAAGTCACTCTTCCCTCCTGCAATCTGCTGGGGGGAGAGGGGAGGGCAAAACCTCAAAATTCCCTCCAAGTTCATGCCTGCTCTCTCCATTTCAGGAGAAGGCTCGGGAACCCTCTTCAGAACCCACTTTCTGGGGTTCATCTCAAGCAATGTTATCCCAAGTCCAGTCCCTCTCTCTCCTTCTATTAGAAGTGTCTTCCTTCCACAAGCCAGCAGAACGAAGATAACCTCTCCTAGCAGCATAAATACCTGCAAAAAGTACAGGGTGATGCCAAAGAACATTGTCGAGTAACTGCTGTTTGTGAAGTTTAGTGTGGGTGAAAATTTGTTGTCCCCAGTTTATTCACACAGCAAAACAGCTCATGGAGTGGCAGCTTGCAAGTGCAGTTAAAAAGAACAAGAACCCATCTCAGCTGTGACCAGGAGGGACCTAACCTGCTAGACTGAGACCAGCGCAGTCTCTTGATTGATTCAGCACGTGGCCTCTCTTCTGAGACTGCTATGAGGTGCCAACTGCATAGGTAGCTCTGTGAAATGGTTGGGGAGCTCATAGCAAGAGAAAGGAGAGTGCCTGTCTCTCCACACTGAGGCCCTTGCTCTTTCTGTCTGAGCACAGGGTAACTCAGGGATGTTGTATTCTCACTGACAGCATTTGTATATCAATGTTAAGACACTCATTTAAGGGCACTAAACCTTGAGAAGGCATAGAGAAAATGTGCAAGATGTCAACACACACATGACAAAAATTGCAGATAGTGCCAAGCTCTCAGACTATCCAGTTGCATTGACTTCCACAGTTTTTCAGTGCAGACAACAGTATCCCTAGTTAGCATTAGTAACTGCACAACTGAATGTTTATTTATATTCACCTCCTGCACACATGGGGCATCTAGGCAACATGATGAGTTTGCCTTCAGTGCCATATATATGCATCTGTATGTGTGTGCTACAGATATAAGGGAGACAGTAAAAACGGATAACTGGAGAAAGACATATTCTATCAGGAATGGAAACAAGAGGGGGGGAGGGCACAATTTATTAGCTACACTTCAACTCAGGTGATCACATCACATGGAAGGAAAAGTTGGAGCATTTTGAGTTCTTGCTTGAAACAACAAAATACCAGCAACACAGTCCTGTGACGAGCAGAGCACTAGGGACCAAACACCAAGAATTCTCTTGGTATGACTGTCATCCCTCAAACTAGAGGATATTTAGGACTCAAGAGGACATGATACAGCAGAAATGCAGGAGCAAAGGCAGCCTCATTCTGCATGGACTAGTTTAGGTAAGTTCAGTGGGAAAGACAAACCCCTCCTCTGGAGATGAAATGGGACATGAACTGTGAAGAGAAAAACGCAAGTGAATATCCTTAGATGTCAGTATGGTTCTGCTCTCACTGCCCTGTGAGAAATCATATTCAAATACTTGTAGGATGAAAAGGGAGTATTGAAGAACAGAAAAAGAGAGGGAAGTTCTCCTGTAGAACATTTATGGCATAGGGAGAGCTAGACAATTGCAACGTAAGGAGATCACTGGTAACTGAAGAAGAGTTTATTCAGACACTGTAAGGCTCCTGTCACTGGGAGAGGGGCAACATCAGTCTGTGCCCAGAACCACTGAGACTGTAGCTAAAAATTTCTGCCTGAATAGACTAGAAATGCCTCAGCCAGACTGTTTTTAAGAACACTCAACCCCCACACACACTTCTGAACTTGAACTGATGTCTGTGGATGAGGAGCTATACTTCTAAATTCATCTCTAGCCACTTAACTAATTCCAAATAAAACACCTTTTATATATGCAAGCAGCCTATTTAAATCAAGTGTCCTGAAGAAACCCCTGACTACAGATTAATCCCTTGAGTGCTCCCTGGCTAAGAGTTGTTGTTTCTTATGCTTATGCATTCTTCATGGAATTTTAATGTAAAATGAGGTCTGTCTTCATTTACCAAAGGGTTAACAAAAATTCCAATAATTAAACAAACAGCAATCAGCTAAGGAGCTCCCCAGTGCAAAGTCTAGTAAATATCAATTCCTTTTCTCCTCCAGGATAATGGACCAGCCAAGAAAACTTCCAACTGTCCCCTGCAGGGCTGTAGCTAACAGGCACAAATGTGTACATGTACTGCCCTGTCTCTCTCCTTCCATCCACAGCATGACTCCAGCTCCCTGCGGCAGATGTGACATTACATATAATGGGCCAACTTGCTTCTGTTATTCCTGCTTTCTCCAAGGCTGAGTCTGGTCTAATATGACACAACTGCAACAAGTTATCAGAAAGCGAGACCTAACACTTTTTAAAAGTTTTAAAAGATCCAAAATACATGTTGGTTGCAGAAAATTAGAACTTACAGATGAACTCAGCAGAATGCTGAGAACAGCTCTCAAAATCCTCCCAACTCCCTGACATGGGCTTTCCTTTCGCTATCCCCTATGAGTGAAATCTCTGGGGCAGTCAGCCTTTCTCAAAGGGTCAATGTTCTCTCTGAGCAGAGAGTGTCCCCCTCACCCTCTAGATGTAAAACAGCCAGGTAGGATGGTAGAGTGGGAAATAACGGCCACAAAGTTAAATCAACCACAGAAACTTCTCTCTTACACCCTTTGGATGAGGAATTATGTGTCTTGCTCTGATTCCCCTCGAAGGAGGGCCATAAGTTGGGAAACAGAGCTATGAAGAGTCATATCCGTGCTGGGGAGGCGTGTGTGGCAGGTGCACCCGCCCTTACGGAGACCAGGGCTTTCCAACTATCAAAGCAGAGCAGCCGCTGCTGCTTTTCGCGCCCTCACTTTCGCACCCTCGCTGCCAACAGGCAACAAACATGACCATCTATGACCACAGATCAGATTCAACTGGGGTATAAATGGAGCCCTGCCAGGGGGCCTATTGAGCCAGTCCTCCTCGGAGCAGCAGGTCTGCAGTCAGGGACTCTCCCCTTGGGTCGGGACACCGCCTAAGGTAACTCCTTGAGGTTGAGAGCCCTCATCTTCTTAGGTGAGTGATTGCGCATTTTCGATAAACCCTCAAGAATTCTTAAGGTCAGTTGGGTAGTAATAGTTCCCACCTGACATCCGAAACCCGTAATTAATGTTTGTTGGAGTATCACAGCACTTTTGGTTGGAATAAATTTTTGTTTGGGTTATATCATCTGCCTAATTTGACTTTGTGCATCTCCGCGACAAGGTGTCCATGCCAAGAGCCCAGTGCAGCATTTATTGAATAGAGCCACCAAAATGTTCTTGATCAATCATTAAGGGAATCATGCTACATCCTGAGCAACCGCACCACCAGCCAAACATATCAAGACTATTTGGGACAGAGCAGGACGCAGTCCCAGAGGAGGAGGGCAGCTGCTTCTTTCCCCAGAGAAGGAAACACATGGGTTGTTTTCCAACCAGAGATGCAACGGCTCACTACTGCTGAGGGCTTCCCAAAGACATACTGCATCAGCATGTTCACCCATCGGTTTTGTTCTGCTGCTACCCAAAATAGTCTTGTTTATTTGTGAGCAGCCACAGCTGGAAGCAGGGGTATTTGTATGGCTTGCGCCATTATGTCTTAATCCTGGCAGTGAGTAAAATCCACAGCGATTATGAAAATAATTTGCTCTTGTGATGTAAATTTATAAAGCACAGCACATGCCATTTGTTTTGCACCAGGGAGTATATGTTTGTTACTGAAAATACCAAGGTGAAATATTATTTGTTGATTTCAGCATTTACAAGCTGATTTAAATTTTACATCAAATATTCACTATAGCGATTTTGAAATTTGCAAGTATCAACAGCAATAATCAATACTAACTGAGAACATCCACCTTGCCACATACTTAAAGGCTATTGAGAAAGCAAAGCCTTAAATTTGTCCCTAAGGGAGTGTGAGGTGACATACAACACACAGTAACAGCAAACTAACTTGGTCTTTACCATCAATATTTTTAAAGTAAACTGAAAAATACAAGCTTTTTTCAATATTAACTACATCAAAACAGAAGTGCAAGCACATAAAGAATGAATTATCTGTGCATTACTGTTAATAAATAAATGCTGTGCACCGTTAATAAATATGCTAATAAGATTCAGTTCATAATGCTGATATTCCTCAGATACTAGAACTGTGACAGCATTGTCTGAATTTTATTCTGTAAGTGATTCAACTAGAATAATAACTAACTAGTTATTTTCTTCTCTTTTGTAAGTAGAATGTAACAAAGGTATCCCTGTGATAAAACTAGCACAAGGTTAAGGAAATCACATCAAAAGATTACAAAAAGTAATTCCATCATTGTCATGGTTTAACCCCAGCCAGCAACTAAGCACCACACAGCCACTCACTCCCTCCCCACCTGTGCGATAGGGGAGAGAATTGGAGGGGTAAAAGTGAGAAAACTCATGGGTTGGGATAAAGACAGTTTAATAGGTAAAGCAAAAGCTGTGCACGCAAGCAAAGCAAAACAAGGAATTCATTCACTACTTCCCATCGGCAGGCAGGTGTTCAGCCTCTAAAACTGAGGTTCACAAGCTCAGGCAAATTTTCCTACCCAATAAATAATTTGCAAGGAATTCAAATTCAAATCACAGCTTGCTTTACCACCCGCTCCATAGGATGTTGTGACACTGCGGTACTGGACTTCCTGCAGCTCTAAAGATAGAGCCCTGCAGTCAGAGTCTGAGAGCTGCCAAAGCAGCATGTGAAGGACCTGAGCAGCCCCAAGCAGGACTGCGTGCAGAGTAACTGCTGCCCGCAGGATCCTGAGGCTTGGGGATGGGGGCAGGTTGCTGACATTATATTGTGTGCAACGTTACAAGGTAAGTTTTTGAGCAAGATCTAATCAAACTTGAAGAACAAGTCTATCATAGGTGTGCTCTGGACCTTGGCTGGTAAGAAAGCAAAAGCCCAAGTCACCTCTCAACTTGGGTGCAGGCAAGCCCCTGCCTGCCCAGCCATAGCCACCACCACATCGCTCCTGCTGCCTCCCAGAGACATCACAGGCCTCATGCCAGGCAAATGCATTGACAGCATCTTCTGGAAAATGTCCCAGCCTACATGCTGCAAGTCATATTAGCAAGGTGCTAGTCTGCCCTTCTACAGAGGGTAGACACATGAAGAGAGGACATAAGGGAAACAGAGCAAAAGACAAGCTGTACAGGCATGTTTCATCCACATAATATAAGAAGTTCACAAGAACTGCTCTATTACTTTCCAGTAGCAAATTGCTGACTCTGCCTCCCTTAGGGAAACATGTTCAGTAAAAAAATACCCATATCCGATGGATAAATATCCAATACCCAAATGTCAGAGAGATGATGAAGCCAATGAAAGCACAGGAACAGAGCCGACAGGAAGCAGTATGAGAATTTAATAACCATATTGACTATTATAGGAAGGATTCACAATGACTTTTTAAAGGAAGGATTTTAGAGTCTGGCTGTTGTGACTTTTGCATGGTAACTTCTAAATCCTGTTAGGGAGTTACAGAGGAATTTGTTTCTTTAATTGCTATGGATTAGAAGCCAATAATGGAAAAAACCCCACCAAACTGAGTACTAGTTCATGCTACAGTTTGGAGAAAGGACAACAGATGAGTACAGTTTCTTCTTAAACATATAAATTTGAAAATTCAACTCATTGCAAATATATGCTATTTTATGTAATTACAGTTCTCAGTCTTCTCCTGAAAGACAAGTTGTTTTTCCTATGTTTGGTCTAGAGGGAGTTCTGAAAATAAGCAGTTATCTTTTTCTAAAAATTCTGGACTATCCCAGATTTGTCTAATGTGCTGTCATAAAAATGAAACTCAGGAACTACATTTTTACCCAGTAACGGTGTGACTTGATGATGACACTGTCAAACATCTTGCTAGGGCACTTAAAACATCCATGTGAAGTCAACAAGACAGTAAAGCCTATGTTGCCTGAATAAACTAGACTTTGCCTGCAGTATAATCATGTTCCATTTGGAGCTAAACCAGAGTTTTGCATCACTAACCCGCTCCAAAATCGGAAACAGGCCTGTGCCAGTAATCACGGTGGTCTGAAAGAGGCTGTTTCAGGACTGAAAATGGGGAAAGGGGACAAAAGTATATTGCACAGCCCAACAGGAAATATTAAGGTCTGTTAGTCCTTCTACACTTGCTAAGAGCTGATACCAGGCAGTCTGCTACCTGGAGTGGCAGCCACACGCTCCAGCAGCAACTGCTGCCACCAAATGTTGCTCCAAACCCCTCTGCCAGCCCCACTAATGGCCACCACCATACTCCAGGTTGTCCCCTATATTCCTTTGTGAGATATGCCAGCAAGTAAATGAAGAAGGGATGATGCACTTTTAGTTGAACATTGCCTGCCCAGTTCCAGCTGGTAGTTTAAAAGGTTCCTACCAAGAATTATCTAGAGCTCTTTGCCCATTCATCCTGCTGAGAAGTCAGCTTGCCAGGACTCACCTCTCTCAGATCAAAGGAAACTCAATCTCTTCTCTATCCTTTGACTGTCACCGCAGGCAGAGGCAGGGAAATGAACCCACGTATCTGAGATACCATTGTTCAAATAACTAAAAATTCTCTTATCAAGAGGTACCTGGCACCAGCCTCATTGCTACAAAAAAAAAAACCCCAAAACCACCAGGCAAAGAAAGAAATCAGCTGGGAAATCATCCCATAGTTACAAAGAGAAACAACAGGGATATGCATATGGATACTAGATAATTTAAAGTGAGAAAGAAAATAAAATTGATGCATTTGGGAAGGAAGGAAAAAAGCAGGAAAGGTGAAGAAACATAATTCGAAATGTTTATTGGAAGGTAGGAGGGAAAGGGAATTCTACCTAATGAATGACCAACTGCCCCAGACCGATACTCAAGCTCATGCTGCAAGATCATTATTTCAAATAGCATTTCTGAAGGAGTCCCGAGTTTTGCAATGTGAGCTACAGATGTAGCTGTAATTATGACTCCTCATCTCAAGACAGAAACTTAGTATTCAGGAGGTCCTTTGACTTCAGCTGCCATTTGCCACATGTCTTCCAAAGCCAATTCACACCAGGATCACCAAGATGGTTTGCATCCATCAGATTTTGTGCTGGTTCATCTACTCTGGGAACAAAATATGGGATAAACCATTCTATGATTTTCAAGATTCGCCTGTGACTTTCAGTGTCATTTAGGATCCCAAGTAGTGCAACTGCTTTTAGAAATCAACACAGTATGGTAATTTATCCAAGAATTATAGTTCTCCTGTTTTTGGAACACCAAAATCCACTATATGTGTAGAGGAAGCTTTTCACACATAGCAAAAAAGTATCCAGTACTATGGTGTAATTTTGCACACAGCCTTTCCCCATGAGTGGATTCCTAGCCAAAAGTTCTCTCCTCCAGTGAGGAAACAACATCTTCACTGGAAATCTCAGGTCTAACTAACGCAGAAATAACATAAACAGCCAAACCTGCCAAAGGGACACCTTTGTTGGGCAACAGCCTATACGAGGAGGTATTGCTGTACATAACCATGTCCAGATGCTGCTGACAACCTTACTCAGGCTGCTGAGGAATGCAGAGCCTTTCCCAGTGACAGTCAGGCCCTTTCAAGCGTACCTCATGTCAGACATCTCAAAGTCAGGTACCTCAATTCATTTCCTTCTGAAAAAGCACATGCTTTTATAAGTATCTCATTGATGTCAAAACCATGCTCCAGATACAGGACTGCTTTCTATCAAAGCTAACCAGGCAGCTTTCCTCCATGTGTTTTCCAATGGCGGCCTAAAGGTCACATTTTTCTCTCTACAGCCACCAATGTTGCATGTGCAACAGAGGGTGTAAAGTATACTTAGGAGGTTTTTGTCTCTCCTTTGTAAATATAGCCTGGAATTCTAGTATATGCACCTGCTCTTGGCACTGAAGAGTTCAAGGACATGGAAAAAAAGACCATCCTGCCTTCCTATTTCAAGGCCCAGGGCTCACCAAAACGTCATGACTTAGAAATGGATGGAAAGCAATGCCAGCACCACAGACAAAAGGATTCACAAAAGAATTAATAAACGACTCTCACTTCTCTTGCCTCAGGACTTTTCTGTGTAAGTTATTACTCTTTAAAGCAGTGCACTGGGAGTAAGCTGCCTGACTCCCATTAACATTAGTAGCAGTAGCGTAGCATAAGCTTTATGTGCCAGTTCTGAGGATTAATCACAGAGTTGTATCTGTAGGGCACTCGCTTTGAACTCAGCAAATCTGCAACAGAACAACTCTTCTTTGTCAGACCCTTCTTTGAAGAAAAATCACAAGGAAGTGGGTGGGCTGCCAGCTAAGCCTCTTCTTAACCCACCAGCACTTCCCCCATAACTCTGACAGAACAGTAAAGCAACAAGTGAAAACATTAAATAGATCTCTCTTGTTGCATCTCCAGTAATATTAACCAAGGTAAGGGAACAAGAAGGGATAATTTTTTTGGAGCAGGAAGAAGAAAAGATAGAAGAAATCACAAAAAAATAATGCAATAACTGTGCTATCAAGATGAGATTTGGGTTTTTTATACAAGATGAAAGCTGGAACACATGAGAATAATTTCCATGTATGGATTTGGAAATCTAAAAATAACACCTCATTCAATACAAAAAAAATGACAAAAAGTGACCCTAGAATAGATGGTGATGAATATATTCAACATAAAATTTTCTCTATTCTCTCTTCCCTTGTGTGCTTGCTGGCACCTTTCCCCCAGCCCACCCCTTGTCATTTCCCTAAAGAGGGAAGAGAGGTAATAGTTTCTGAGCAGCCTCAAAGCAGCTCTGGCAGAGCAGGACAGCCGCAACAGCTAAGGCTTCACAGGAGGGCAGCTCCGTCAACTCGGGGCTTGTTACTGTTTGCCTGAGGTGCTGGGATTTTGTCTCACTTGATGCTACAGTGAAAAATTTCCACCTCCTGTGGTTTCCATGTGATGTTGTTCCATGAGCTTTTAGACCTCCCTTTTCCCAGCTCTTTTGTTCTCTTCCACTCAGTAGCATTATGTCTCCCTGGCACAGGCTTTCAGTTTGGTAAAACGCCCAGAAGGACCCGCACAAGGACACCACCAGGGAAGAGGGGAGTGCAGGGATGCAGCCAGCTCTTGAGCCTCGGCCTTCCCCTCCCAGGGGCTGGAGGCAGGCCCACAGGCCCTCTGCACCACTCCAGCTGCACCGCAGCAATGCCTTCAGCCCACTCCTTGGGCAGCTTGCACGCCTTCGGCCTACAGAAAGCCAAAAGTCACCGACTCTGTGCTAACTCTGTTTCTCCCAGTTCACAACCGAATAAGAGCCGACCGGTCCCCTCCAGAGGGCTCTTGCTGTCCGATGAAATCTACTGGTGCAACAAGTTCTCGGGGCCATGCCTGTCAGGCCCAGTTACGATACACTTGCATCAGGGTCCAAAGTGCTCCTAGGTAACTGTATGATGAGAAGCATATAAACGCATCACACAGGCACTCTTTGCCCCAAAACTAGGGGCTGGATAAAGCCAAGGACCTAAAGATTGGGGCCATGAGTTGAACCCATATCCTACAAATGGATGCTAATCTACAGGATCTGACCTCCCCCAGGAGAGCATGACACTGAAGCAAGACATGTTTTGACATGAGTGGCAGCCCTGGGAGCAGAGCTGCATGGCTGCAGCTGTGATAGCGCTGCATTTTGGGAAAAGCAGGGCAATACCACAGGGGAAGGCTTGAGACACAGCAGCAAAGCTGTCTGAAGACAACAGAGTGCACCGCACCAACAAGGGATCAACTCTTGCTAGAGCAACAGTTTGTACACGGTGATTAAGTACACTGGCGTGGCTGTAACTGGGAAAAGTGCCCAGTACTTGCCTGCAGTATGCCTGGCTTTAGCCAGTGCTGTCAAGCCTCTTGCTTTCACAAGTAATACATTATTTCAGCCTTCCCACAAACACATACCCCCAAATAAAGAGAAAACTCATCCTATTGCAGGACCCAATCTTCTGTTCCTACTGTCTGTTCATTCACACCAGAGGCACACCAGAACGGTCACATCCAACCACGTCTCATTTACTTTTATTGATGATGCCAGCATTGTAGCAAGAGAAACAAAACAACACATTGCATTCAGGACAACTGAAAAAAATCAGTTTTCTACTCCTTCATAAAAGGAGGAGAGTCAAGCATCAGCTATTGATATTTTCTAGCAGTAATATTCCACTTAGACTGCTTACTCTCCTGTGCCACCCGTTGTATATCTATCCCAGACATTCAGGTACAGGTGGGTATAAGATGGGTATATACAGCAGCTCCACGGACTAGTGCCTACAATAGTGTTTTTATAACTTGGTGCTCTAAGTAGCCAGTGATCCTACCAGGACAACTATTTTCTTGACTATACTGTGTACTGACACACCTTTGAAAACTACTTCACCAAGACGTATGTTTTGATACTGGAATGCAACCGTGAGCAAGTCTTTCAGTATGCAGCACTCAGTCAGGAAACAGAGTCAAGTGAGTCTCTCACACTGTCTAGTCATGCTGCCTTCAAGCTATACCTGTAAGGTTTGTTGGGGTTCAGTGCACTGGTGTGGCTATGTCCCACATGGTTGATTGAATGATCTAATAACACCTAAATAAACTAATCATCCCACTCCTAGAATTTTATGTAAGTCAGTGCACCAGATGTGCTGTATTACTGGACAGCTGCATGTGATCTGGTACCAATCAACATTGCAGATGTTGAATAACACCAAAGTATAGTCCCATTCTCATGTCACCAGCAGCTCTGCTGTGGATGCTGTGGTGCAGTACATATGTATGCCCAAAGCTGTATGGCACTGCAGCTAGTGTCACAGACCACTGGCACATAACAAAACAACAAACCTAGCCCTAGTCAAATAGTTTGGCCAGGATCCTCCACGCACATGCCTCAAGGCACATCTACCTGTTGTGTGATCCTCATGTCTGTGATTGATAACATCATCCCTCTGATGGGGTCAGTATAAATAACGTGCAGGCAAGAGCTCTCCTGTGTGTCCCTTGGTACTTTGGTTTTGGGAGCTGCCCACTAGCTATCAGCAAACATACTTTTAATTGCAGTTTTTGTTTTGTCATTCAGTTGAAATGAAGAGATTGATCTCTATCGATCTGTAGAAAGGCTTGCTTTGTTTGTTCAACCTTTCTGTTGGTTATCAGGGTTGTGCCAAGAGCTTGACACACACAGACTGAGAGTTAAATTTTAAAAAGTAAAGAGTGCATGATGGCAAACTCATGCCAGTCTCATTCACTATCAGACTTTGCTGCAAAAGGAAAGTGACAGAGGCAACAGCTTCTGGTTATTGTCTCAGTGGTGCCAGCAATGTCAGGAATTTGATTTTCACATGAATCTAATGCATCCACATTGATGCATAAACAGAAGAGAGAGGTTCTCTCTATACATAGAGGAGCATCTAGGCATCATATTTTTATTTCCCCCAGCAGCTTTTCCATTATTCTCTGTTCTCTCTTTTAGCTTCTCCCCAGGTGTTTACACACATCACCTTGGCTTCCTTATTCATATTCTTGAAGGCACTACTAAAAGCTCATCCAATTGCATCCTCAGAAGAAAAAAGAAAAACCCACCCAAAAAACCCAGAACAGTGTCCCAGTCATACAAAGAGATCTTCTCTTCACTCACCACTCTCCAAGGCTGTAAGAGTCCTGCTCCTATACCTGGGAATGTTTTCTCTGCTCATGCCTACAATACAGGAATAAAAGACTTGGAAAGCAGCAATGTTCCTCCAGCTGCCAACCATGCCACTAAACAGCCACCCACCAGATGTCTTTCCCTTTCCATCAACATCAAAATGAAGGCAGCTACCAAAGCAGGTGGTTTTCTGCCCCAAGCTAGTTCCCCACAACCCCACCAAGATGAGAGTGCTGTGTGGATCAGAGCCCTCTGCAGATAACTTGGGGCCACATCAGCATCCTACCTATATCCTTTTTGACTGAAGCTCCTTCTGGTAACTTCATAGCCAAGTTTGCAATTTTTATAGAATCATAGAATCATAGAATCATTAAGGTTGGAAAAGACCTCTAAGATCATCAAGTCCAACCATCAACTAACACCACCATGACTCCTAAACTAGCCCCTGGAGTGCCACGTCTACACCTTTTTTGAACGCCTCCAGGGTAGACGACTCCACCACCTCTCTGGGCAGCCTGTTCCAATGCCTAACCACTCTTTCAGTAAAGAAATTCTTCCTAATGTCCAATCTAAACCTCCCCTGATGCAACTTGAAGCCATCATTATAGGCCATCGCTGCCTGGGGATTAGCTCTCCCTAGTCCCCCACTCAGGTGGAACCCTTTCAGCTAATGCATCTCTTCTGGGGACTACACCACCAGGTTTAGGGGCCTCCCAGACCTTACTACAGGGTCATAGCCCCCACAACAGTATCTACTTTGCCTTCTCTAAGCATTGCTTTTGTACAGCAACAGATCAACTCTTCTGCTCTGTGAGAAAAAGACAGCAAAACACTCATCATGAATCCAATAAGCTGATGACAAATGGCCTCTCTTTTCTGGCTAGTAAAATATTGAGTCTCCCCCAATAGTGATAAAAAAAAGAATATCTTTAAATTGCACTTGGTGTCATCTGACTGCCATAAAATGGCGATTCATTTACCTCTGGAACTCTGCTCTCTTACTTGCATAGGGGATGCCTTCCCATGGAAAGCCAAGGCCAGAACCATTAATCAGAGAATCCTACAAACTAGCAGCCAGAGAGATACATCAAGTGATCTAATCCCTCTATGCATCACACAGATTTTCAAAGTGCTCCTGCCTGTGCTACCCGTGATCTGTCAAAAAGCTTCACCTAGCAGAGCTGTCCATTCAGCTCTTCAGAGAACCACTGATTCCTCCTGGAAAACTTTGGGACTACTACTCTGAAAAGCTAATCCTATTGCCATATCAAGGAGTTTTTGCATTTCTCTGCCCTGTTGCTTGTTACAAAAGGCTTTTGCATGAATTCTCTGCTTCTTAAAAATTCTCAACTCCTTCCACATCAAAAATCTGGTCCTCCCTGGAAGTGATGTCACAACACACTTTTCTCCTTCATCAGCTGAAGTCAGTACAGAGGGCTAGTGCTCTAGTGAAGGGTTAAGTGTCAGAGACAAGGCTTACTTACTGAATAAAAATCCTGCTTTCAAAGACCTAAACAGCAATAAACTACATCAGAAATAGTCAACGCGTAGGTCCTGATATGCCAAGTTCTGTGAGGTATGAAGATACTCCTGAAACAAGCTGAAGACCAGTTCAACCTAGGTTTATGCTGGAATAAATCACAGGTAGGTCTAATATACCATAGCAGTAGATGGTTCACAGCTAGTAATCATGGTGCAGGACTATACTTGTCAATTAATCAGTTCCTCATCCATGCCATTTTGGGATGAGGTGCAGAGCTAGCTGTGGCCACTCTGCTGGCCAAGTAGGATTCACCATAGAGTACAGGTTCTCCCCAGGCCATATCAGGAAGGCCATTTTGAAACTATTTGCCTACAGCTTTCCATTCAGTGAGCATTTCTTATTCCAAATTATTTTTTGGCTCTGTAATAGGACTGATAATTGTTTCTCAAAATGTACTCATTTGATTACTTTTCAAATAAAATGACAGTTAAGATTACTTGCAGGTAAAACTCTGAGTACCAGTACGTTATTCTTGCTGTGCATATCAGTTGTCGTGACAATCAGTGAGGGCACTGGTTTAGAGTCCAATTCATATGTGGCAGAAAATCCACAGCACCTACACATATTCTAATGGAGTTAATTTTTTGAAATGATTATTGATTCTAGTTGTTCACCCTCAGATATCTGTGAGGACCTGGTTTTCAGCAGGTGCTGAGGAATCCCCACTTTGTATACCTTCATTCACTACCAGCCTCTGAAGGTTCTTTTGCCATTATTTCTAAGAGAAAATCACTACTAATATATGTAATGGATTCTGGTTTTGGCCAGTAAGCTTTCACTTGAAAAAAAAATATTTTTTTTTAATATCTTTAGAAAAACCATTATCCTTGATATAGGGTTTTGCAATGGTCTTTTCTAGGAGATATGCTACATAATCTCTGGCACTACAGGAGGCAGCATTGTCTAGCACTTACAGCAGTGGGAGTCCAAAGACCTGAGTTCTGTTTCTGGCTCTCCCACTCACTCTCTGCATGACATTTAGCAGGTCAATTAACTTCTCTGTAACTCTTTTTCTGCATGTGAAACAGGTGTACTTGGGTTGTATTCCTCCTTCGGCATCCTGTTTAAGTCAGAAGGATACTGAGTGAAAACCATTACCCTAGTGTTTCAAGATGCTGGGATGGAAGGTGCACTACACACCATCAGCAGCAGCATTAACAGAAAAGTGTAATTGTGGAATCTTTTCATTTTCATTCAAATATCAAAAAGTCTAAAGTCTCAAGGAGCACTTTTTCTGAAATCTATTGAGTATTTTGCACCCAGATGCTGATTTCACATTATTTTTATCTCAGAATAACTATTCTTGTTTCAGTAGAATTATTATTCTGGTACAAATATAAGCAGAACCAAACTCTTAGTCCCCAGCCTATTGCTCCCTTCTGATTAGGATCTTTGGGTATATGGATTCATGCCACTACTGACTTCCTCCCGATACTGGAAAAAAGATTAAGCCTTGCCTCGGCAGTTTTACACTTTTCTTCCCACGGCAACACAATCAGGCATGAGAGGGAGTTATAACGAATGGCATTACATCATGCTCAAATATGTGATTATAACATGCTGCAGAATGGATTCTACAAGGAAGTCTGATTTAGTATGTGCCTATGATGAGCAAAGAGCAGCTAGTACTGAGCTAATGCATTGCTAAAGATTGTATCAGATAAAACCAGTAACTCAGCCACCTCCATGTCCCCTCCCATAAAATTTTAATAAGCCCAATCTTATGGGAGGAAAGAAAAGACAGGGACCCTACTGAATTATTTACAGCCTTCATTGTGTATGGCAAAGAAGCCCCTCTTAGGTCAGTAAGTGATATTCTTCCATTGATTTCCTTCTCTTAGAATATCTAGGTGACAATCAAGTTGGGGGAGGTGGGGGCAGAACGATCAAAAGAAACAGGGATGCAAAGGGCAAGCCAGAAAAGACAAAGTTGATGGAGGCAGAGATGAGAGAGAGTTTGTATTTATGAAAGAGATATTGATCAATTGCACACACCAGCAGCAGATAGACTCAAATTAGCTGTCATAATTCCACTGATGCAGAGGGACAGACAGGCTCAAGCTCCATTAAATATAACCTACATCCAGAGCAGCCAGATGAGATTTGCAAGACTGAACTCTGAAGTCCCACAGGAGATACCTGCAGTTGATTTATATTCCTGATTTCCTATTCCCTCACCAACTGTGCAATCAGTTCCTGGAGGTAGGCAGGGAATAATTGAACAGCTAAACTGTGATTCACCCAGCCAATTAAGGAGCCTTGGGATGGGCCCTAAGACAAATCCTTCAGCTTCATCCAGTCTTCCTGGGCCAGAAGTACATTCAGCTCTGACAATGTGGCCAAAACCATCATGGCCCAATTAACAATATAAGAATCTGAGGATGCAAAGCTGCATTACAGTTTTCACACATTAATATTCACACATTTTAGACCTTTTCAAAGTAGCAAGTAGGATGATGTCCTGGTTGTACATGAGGATCAGGTTTATTCTGTAATTCAATGTTCAAAGAGCATCACTGCAAAACAGTAATTAAAATAGCAACCACTGCCTAGTAGCTATCAACATATAAAAATCACCTACATGTTTAAGCCTGCAGCTTCTGTCAGGGTCAAAGCCAGGTTGTTTGATTCAGAGTTTGTTGGCATCTATCTCATGTTGGCTGCTGTAATGTTCCCTTGTGGATGGTGTATGGCTTTGTGAACAAATCACAATAATCTCATTTCCAAAATGTTCCACTTAAGTCTTTCTTCTTGCACTGAAGCAAGGAAGCACTTACTTCTCATTACTAACCCCGTGTGTGGCATATGGCATGTAATCACCTTGAAATATTTAACTGGCTGGCTTTCATCTGGCTAACAGTGTGGGGTGGGGCATCAGACTGGGGTATAAATAAACTGGGATATAAATCATCATAAACCAGGCATTAAATTGGTATATAAATCAAAAATTATAGAAGTCAGGTGGAAGATACCCATTAGATCATCCTGTTTGGTCTTTCCTGTGTTCTCACCCTAAGAATGCACAAGGCATCATTCTTGATTAGCCAAGAGACATAGAAAACCGCCCATCTCTCCCCCTCTGTGTCTCTCAAGAGGGAGAGAAGGGAAAGAGAGCACTCTGTATGCATATTAATAAAGCTATATTTTGACTGGCTGAATGACTGGAAATGATTAGCGATGGTATGTTTTACCTGTCAACATCTCTACACTGCAACAGGCAAAATGTCTCTAATACTCCTTTGCAAAAAATCACCAGTAAGGCTGGAGGGGGTTTGCTCTCTATTTTCCTGCACTCAGAACAGCTCCATAAACACCCTAAGACTCTTTTCAGTGATGAAAATAAAAACACCTTTTTTCCGGTATAACAGTCAGTGACAACATAAAACGTCGCCTAAGCCAAGGTGAATCCAAGTGCCTGCACTTACAAATATAACAAAAGACAAAAGCAAACAAAAAGTATCAAAACATTACGAAGGCTGCCAAGTCAAGCATGCCAAAGTTAGGAAATACAAGAATGTGACCCTTTGAAAGGGTCAGTGTGAAAGGTGAGAGCACATGCAACCTTCTAAGAGCAGTAGGAGCTGAGATCAGTCAGCTGACATACAGCTCCTCCTTGCTCTCACACAAGCACTTTCCTCTACACTTACCCCAAAAGTCCTTGGTGATAAGTCAGTTAGCCTAAGAAGTCTCTTTAGAGGTGGTCCCTAGCCATGTTTTCCTTATTTACTCTGACCCAGTGTGAGTTGGGTCACCATTTGAAGTCAGATTTACAGGCTGTGGAGCACTTATAGTTGTTCTGAAAGTCAGTGGGAGCTGTGCTCTGAACATACAAAAGGCTATTTAATGCTAAGTATTGTAAAACCCAAAGTCTTCATCACCTCCAACTGGACTCCCCAAAAAAACCCTAAAACAGTTAACTTTGATTGCCAGGCCTAAAATGGAAATTATAGCCCAAGTCAAAAGGTTATTAGATATCAATATATTTATCTTTACTTGCCATGCTTCAGTACAATAATTAGAAATGTGAAAAAGCTCATGAAGTGGTTAACTCTGTCTTTGGATCAGGAGCTGTGTATTCTGCAATAAAAAGGCCAGCAACCATACATTAACCAATGAGAAAGAAACCAAACATTGAACACATCATTGAATGGAAACAGGATATCCCAAATGTATGGAACAAGGCAGGGCTCCTGTGGAAAACACAGTATGTGATTACAGTAATTAAAGACTTGATAATGAATGTGCTCAGAGGACATAAATTAAGGCCAAGTATGCAGCCTGAACTGTATCATCTCCTAACTTTATTTTAGGTTGCAAACACAAGCATGTAAAATCAGATGAGCATTTCTTAAAGTTCTTAACTTTAAAACAAACAACAAACTGCTAAAGCAGGAATTCTAGTGTGGGGTTTCTTACTGATTCAGAAGAGTGGCGAGTGGTTTGTCAGCAGAATAAGACTCTTCTGATTCACCTCTAAGCCCCCTGTTATGTGAGCTGGTGGAAGAACCTGCTGGCTGAGGGGTCAAGGACAATACCTCCCCTCTGCCAGTGTTTCACAGGTGTGTTAGGGGTAGATGTACATTAAGACTCCTGACTTGTGCACTTTGAACAGCGCTTTGGAGGTGATCCTTCCCTGTTCATTCCCCACACTCCTCCACCACACACAAACAACAGAGAACTTAGCCATTTTTGCACCTTCCTTTCCAAATTGTTCCAGTCCACCACTCCAGCCCTTATCCCAGTCTCAATGTTCAGTAATCCCTTGTCTCATCTCCCAGCTCATCAGCACAAAGTTTCACCCCTCTCCCTGTCCTCCCTTCCCGAATCTTGGCCATGTTTCCTACTCAGACACCACTGTCAACTCAGGACTGGGAAGTCTACTGACCTCCTCCCTTACTCTTGCCCTGCTCTTCTGTCTCTAAGAAGCAGAGGTAGTATGGGAAATAAAAAGTAGTATGCAGCTAGGAAAGCTATTCACTAGTACAGGTATTAAGGTCACAGCCATATTAGCAGATCCTAAGATGAAGCTTAGCAGAAGGCAACAAAATCCTTACAGATTTCAAAATAGGTCTTAGATTTTGATGCAAAAAAAACATTTTTATATCTTAGCTTGAAATAGCAGGATATGAAGAAAACCCTACAGCAGAGAGAGAGAGGGAAATGAGAAGGTCTGTCACTACCACCTGGTCATTAACTGTGGGAATGATGAATATGATGGAGATCCAACAACACTAGACCTCCAGGCATGTGAGCACCTGCTGCCTGACTAACCTCCAGGATGGCTGCCCTCTCTGCTTTAATAACCAACGCATTAAGGAATTACATCATATTGTCAGCCAAATGGCACTGACCAGCAGGATGGTGTCATACTTCAGGGTGTACCTCCATCTGGGGGTCAAGGGAGCTAATTAAAAATGAAACAACATTTCCTTGTAGAGGAAGATAGGAATGGAAGGAGACCCGAGGGAGTGTGGGAGAGAGAGTAGAAGAAAGGAGCAAGAAAAGTGGGATGCTGCCTATTTATTTCAAACACTGCTTTCAGTAGTACCCAGGAAAAAAAACAAAAGCAAAAATTCTCTCAGGTCAGCACTTAATACAGATACAGCAATGAAATATTTATTGTTGCTTATAAAAGCAGACAGGGTCAAGCCCATGAGCCTACTGGTGTTACTAATGCATTGTCAAGCTATCAACTGAGCTTCTGTACAAATCTCAACATCTTGTTCCATGGAGTGAGAAGGCTTGGGAAGCCTATAGAAATTAGAAGTATAGACATTACAGTCTTTTCCAGAGTGCTAATTGTTGCCACTGCCATTAGTACCATAACTGACCTCTACAAAAGGAGATTTTTCCAGCCCTCCCCCTGCCAGTAGTTTTACCGGTTATAAGGAGGCATTTGAGTGCTTTGTAGGCCTAAATGAGGAAGCCTTAATCTCCTGCAAAGTTCAGACCATTAAGGCCAATAAAATCCATTCAGCTTTCAGCATAGATGTTATATGAATTAAAATATTACCACTCTCTACATCCTGTAGAAATCCTTCATTTCCTCCAATACTTGCTCCTCTCAGAATGTGCCAGGCTATTACTTTTGACTTCACAATTCATTTTTTATGCAAATGGCTTTCAGACCACCACAAACACAGGATTATTGCAGTTTTCAACAGCACAGACGAACGTTATCACTCCAATTAACACAAGGCATTATGGTTCCTCTTCTCCTGACAATGCAAATCCCCATGCCAATGCTCTAAATTCAGAGCCCATATCCTGTGGTCCCACAGTAGAAGTGGGGGGGTAGGAGATAGGCAAAAGAGATCATACAGTACCAGACAAGAAACATTTCCAAAAAAACCCCAGGAAACTCTAAATATTTCTCAAGAATCATCAGCTACCTGTGTGTGAACTGGTTCTCTCTAAAGCAGTTTGGTGACAATTTTTAAGCTGTGCAGAAAGAGATCAGTTTCCATAGCAATTCCAGCCACTTTCTGCCCAGATGCAGCACTCTCCTTTCTCCTGGACACAAAAACATGGCTGCTGTGGAAAACAGGCCTAGGTGGCAATGGCAAGCTGGAGAAGAGCAAAGAAATTCCCTCTTTTGTGGCCGTGTTTAATGCAAAGTACAAATTCAGGTTTGTGATATATAGGGAGGAAGGAAAAATAACAAACTTAAACACCCAGCTATCTACCTCACATGATAGGCTCTGAGTCAGCAAAATAAAAGCTTTTGGAGAGAAGGAAGAATTTTTAATCTTTCTTCTGATGTGGAGACTTTCGTGCAATACAGCACAAGACACTGGGAGTCTGCCATACAAAGGCTCTGGGCGCCGTGCAGCATTTGTCCTGTTTCAGCTACCAAGGCAGGAGAAACAGAAGAGGCAGTGGTTTGACTTGCTCTCTGGGAGAAAACTAAATCTCACTCTTCAAGAACATACATCAGCAACTTGCTGTTTGCAGCGCTTTAAAGCCACAACACTTTCTTCACCTGCCTTGGAGAGAAGGTGGCCCTGGAAAACCCCCCTTTTACACTTCCCTTGCCAAGACCACAGTGAGGAAGACTGCAGAGTGACCCACAAGCATCAGCCCTGTGAGGCTTCAGGCACATCTGAGCCCACAGCAGGCTAACCCACAATTCTGTAGCACCTACACAGTTGTTCTTGTTGAAATTGTTCAAGGAATGGGTGCACAAACAAGTCCCACGACAAATACAAGTATGTTCAAAGGTAAAAATGAGCAAGGAAGCATAAGGTCTAAACTAAAGAAGCTGGAGGCAAAAATAAAACATCATCATACTAGATTGGCTCTAAGAAAGTATGAAGACAATCCCTCTCCTCTTATCTGTATCTTCCTCCCTTTTCTGCACTATTTGGCTTCCTCAAAATAAGTTTCTAATCCTAACTCTTCCACAGCAAGACAATGAGATGTAGATAGCTGGTTTAAGCATACTTAGAAATTCCTCTCTGCATATCTTCTATGCTGTGGCTACCCTTTTTCTCAAAACAGTTGCAGAAGATCAACTTAGAGCCCAGGTTGTCTATAGCCTGTCTATATATAGGAATGTCTATATATATAGGAATGTCTATAGCCTGTCTATATATAGGAAAATATATATATGTGTGTATATATATAAAAATATATATATATGTGTCTATAGCCTGTCTATATATAGGAAAAAAATTTGACTGACCTTCCTACAGTCCTTCTGATGGTATAAGACAGCATCAACCCAACAGGTTTCCGTTTTGCTCCAAGGAGTAAACGAGTAGACTAAGTACTCCCTGGGCTTTGAGTGCCTTACCCCTCACAGTGCCTTTAGAGAACAGCACTGCTGGTTCCTGGAAGATGCCAAACTGAATATAGTACAACCTCCCTCATTGCCTTGGTGGTACTACCATTTTCAAAGCAAACACAGACTTTCACCTTCTTTGCCATCATATACCAGATAATGGTTTCCTGAAGTTTTTGGGACAAGAGAAAAGAAAACCAGCATCAACAGAACCTCCTTTTTATGGTCAAATTTCTTAAAGTACAAGCATCCAGTTAAAGTGCTTATTCTATCACCTGAAAAAGCCTCTCACCCTTCCCAGTGCCTGTACCATATTCCACAGCTCAAACCCCTGCCATGATCACCTTCCCCATGTTTTGTGAATGCAAATCTGTAGCACACAAAGTGAACCTACGAGAACACCATAAAACACATGGAACTGAATATGCGAATAAATATAGAACTGTTCAGATTTTTTTTGATTTTTGTTCTAATAATATATACCTCCATTTCTAAAAGCATCAGTGCTGCTGCAGGATTTTTTCAGAAGCCAGAACTATGGACCAAGTTTCTGTGCACAAGACTGGGGCCAAAACGTGACAGGGTAAATGCCTAATAGTGACTCAATCATATCATTACACTGGCATCTTCCATAAAGAGACAGTTACTCATGCTCAAAGTTGTTGGACACAGCTTTCCTTCCCTTCTCCCTTCCCCTCCCAGCTCATATAGACACTTGTTTTGTCTAATTAGATAAACATTTATCTCCTGACAGGCAAGAGTTGGCATATACTACAATCATCCTTCCCTCCATCCCTGTTTAACCACAGTTGAGAGGAAGTGATTGCAGGAAAGTGAAGTCCGATTTCCCCAGCTCATGCTGCCATAGGCAATCAATTTGAAGCAAAGGTTCCATCTTAAAAACGTCAAACCAAATGAAAAAAGATAAAGTCAAAAATTATAAAGTCAGCTCCAACCATTCCTCCAGGACCAGCAGCTCCTCTGGAGTCTCCTAGCATAGCTGACAGCACAGCTAGAGGAATATCTGCTTTCTGTGCTGACTGGTGCCATGGGGTCCTCAGCCTCAAATTAATTGCCCCTCACCCACTCCTGCAATTCAAGAAAAACTGCTGGAGCATCAGTCATGCCTGCCAGTCTGAAAAAAGCAGTCTGCTGGGCATGGCTGGAGCCCTCGCTCTTCTGCTCCCCCACCCAGTATGCAGGCAAAGCAACATATTTCCTTCCCAGGCCCATGCCTTGCTGCCCGTGCACCAGGGAAGGAAAATAACCGCTACTGAAACAGAGATATGTTGAAGGACAGCAGTGGCTTCAGGCTGGAAAAGGCATTTTCTTTAGTAGGGTGACCAAACAGTCTGGTTTCACCTTTCTAGTTCCTCTGAAATTCTCCAGGATGCCATTTTGCCCCAGTGTTTCATCAGGAAATAGGTTTTTGTTTGGTTTGGTTTTGGTTTTTTTTTTTTTCTTTCTTCCTTCCATGTTATGCTACAGATCTGAGAAATTACCCATGGCAAGAGCGTAAGGAACAACAGGCCTGGGCCCTGCTCCTTCACTGTTTGTCACAACACTCAGTGAAAGGGAAATTCTGAATAGAGAATTGTTCAGAGGAAAATAATGGCCAGGTTGAATTGGAAATGCTGTTCTGCCTCAGGATGAGCAGTGGTGAGCTGAAGTAGCTGGGCCCTGGATGAAGCTAGTCCAGAGGTACAGAACCAGGTCAGCTGTTAAGGCAGGGACTTTCTGAAGGGACTTAAGAGTCTTACCCTACTTTATGTCTACTCCATTGCAAATGTTTTCTAAAGGGAGAACATCCCCCTCAACCAAAACATGATTTGAAAAGATTGCTATTGCTCTGGTCTTTTAAAACAGATGTTTTACAGAAAAACAGCAAGGTTGCTGTTCCTGCACAGGAAGTAGTCATACAGGTTCAGTTTGTTCTTAAATGCAGTGACCTCCAGATCCTCCAAGTGGCTAACCCATATATCAGACACTCACCATTGCACCTAACTGCTCTGGAGAAGAGAGAGCTTCAGCAAAATATGTGTCTCCTGTCTTTAGATAGGGAGATTCAAACTTAAGTGTAGGTAGATGTAGATAAAACTGATCTGACTCATGAACTAGCAAGAAAATCTTGGTCAGAAATATGCATGCACACCCACACACTCGGTGTACCCTCCCCAGAGAGGGAACAAACAGCCTCGCCCTGAAAGTGCCTCAGACCAAGTCAGATATGTAAATGTGTAAGTACAGTGTGTCTAGAATGCCACTTTGGAGACTGACAAATGCCCTACTGAAGGCTCCTGTAAGCTGTCAACACAGCAGACTCAGGAACTTGCTGATCCCACCAAAGGATGCACACACCAAGGGACTAACATGGCCAGGCATATTAGTATTTATATTTAAGCTGAAAAAAAATACAACTACAGCTTCAGAATAGCCCTTTACCTGAGCCATTGCTGAAATAAAGACGAACTTCATTAAGACAATAGCTCCTACATTAATTAGTGAGATTCCCATTCTACAGTGGTGTAGAAAAGTCATTGTTGCTCACAGCAGTGGCAAAAGCACACATACACAGCCAAAAGCATAAACCAAAGACCCTTCCTACTGCCCTAAGAACCCTAACAGAAGAGGTCTTCAGTGGGGGGGGGGGTGTTTCTTTTTGCCCACAGATGAACAATGTTAACATAAAACTGACACCAGCAGAGATGACAAGTAGTAGCAGAAAACCTAAGGGAACCAAATCACCTGATCTTCTGATTTCAGGGACAAGTGAGCACAGCACAGTATTTTACAAGACCAGCCTCTTACAACCTTCTGAGAGGCACGAGTTCAATATTCCTTTTCTTCATCATGTCACATGTTACACACAGTCACATTTCCAAAAATAATTAGGAGTTTAGCAAGACCCTCTAGAACTTTCTTAATGCTTTACCAGATTTGACCAGGCTGGCCTACAAGCACCAATGAGTCTCAAACCAGGCCTGACCTTACCAATGCAGGAAATCAACTATATCATTACACCTTCTCCTTGCCAGAGCTTAAAAGGGCCCTTCCAAAGCAACAGCCACATAAGTCCCTGTTTCACTCCTGGCTAAAAGCCCCGAGAACACCAGAAATCTTACACATTTCTCAAGCGGTCACAGTCTGGACAGTAGCTGCTCATTACCACCTTTTCAAGGTTTTCAATCAGAATCAGCATCACTCAACCCCTGCCATCTTCAAGGAGCTGTTACCTGCTTCCACTGAGACAGAGCAGCTCAGGACATTCATCTGTCCCCATGACTATGTAGTAACAAGAGCAAGTTGCAGTGGCATCCTTCTTTGTGAAATCCTACCTCTTCCATTTCATCAGTGAAAACCCTTTTCCATCTCCAAGATGAAGGAGAAAAGCTTTAAGGCCAGCCAATACATCTCAAGGCAATTCCATCCCTGTCAGATCTTGTTGCTTCAGCAAATGTTACAAGTTGGTGACCACTGGCTACAATTATCACTAAGGGCTAAGCTCCTTCCCTGTGCCTTCAAGGGTGCAGCATTTCTCTTTCTAGATCTCCAAAGGAGAGTGATGCCACACTCACCCAGGAGCTGCGGGCAGCAGGACATATTCTACAATAAAAGCCAGCAATGAATTCTGCTGGAAGCAGGAAACTCAGCAGCAGCATGAACTGCATGAGAATACGCTCACATACAGAGCATTCTACTGAATTAAAAAATAGGGCATTGATTTTGTTATTCATTTTTGTATTTAACTCAATATTAATCCCTGCATATGAATGCCTCTTCCCCACCACCACTTTTTCATGCCTCAGCAGAATTTCTAGTCAGCAGCAGAAACAGAGATGTAGGTCCTGAGAACAAATCGATCAGTCTGCTACAAAGACACATTGTATGTGAGAAGAGGTCTCTGAGCAGGTTGTCAGTCAAAGCCTCTGTTTGCATCAGTGAGTACCTCCCTTAGTCCACACGTGAGGAGAACAAAGAAGAAAGCTAGCAACACTTACGCAAGGCATGCCACTCATCCTGGCGGATTGTCTTGGTGATGTTGTAGGTGAGGTTCTTGGGAATGGTTGCTGAGGAGTAGTGGTACTTGATGTACGTGCACCGCTCAATTGCTCCTGGAAAGGGCAAAATGCAGAAAAGAAAGTGCTGTTAAATGAATGCAACACGTCCTCCCAGCTGTAGACCAGATGGGCTTGACAACCAAAAGCAAAGGCTAGGAGCAAAGCAATCCCTACCATCAGTCCACTGTGACATCCAATGCCACCTTTGGCCCATGACAAGCATAAAGCTACCTGTAGGGTAAGCTCACATCCAAACTTATGATACACTAAAGGCCCTGCTGCAGCTGCCAGAGTGTCTGCTTTCACCACCAGATATCTATGTGGCAAATCACCCCTTCTTTCATTTCTTTTCTCTCAACCATGAGCTAGCAGCAGGCATACCAGCATTTACTGTATAGAAACCGTAAATTCACATCTTAGCTTCTTGTGCAGTAATGTGTCTCAATGCCCATACTCCAGGAGATACAGAAAGCAAACGTCTTTGATCTTTCCTTCAGTATTAAAAAACAGCACAGGAAAAATAATATATAGATAGTGAACAATTTTCCTGACCCCCTTCCACCCCACAGCCAAGAAGCAAGACAAGCAGAAGGATACGTGACAGGCTATGGTATGTCTCTTGAAGGCACCCAGACAGTTTCATAGCAGGCTCAGAAACAGAATTTATTGGCACCCCTGAATAACGAGCCCCAGATGGCAACACGAATGGCTGAAGTGGGCAATTTTTTTTCCCCTGTAGTCAGGATTTCATCTATGTTCCATGGAAAAAAGCACCACATGCTGCTTCTGTTTGTCTTCTGGTCACATTATTACATTCTCCTTTTGCAGCCACTTTCCATCCTCTACAATAATCACACCTCCAGGCCCTGATCTCCTAGCATCTCTCTGCATAGTTAGTGTCCTTAGACAAAAGGGCCTGGCATAGCCTGATGCTTTCCATGAATTATAGCCTCTCCATATTTCACATCTGATCACAAACCTGTAATAGTGCAACCATTCTTGCATTGATAAAAACAGTAGTGTTTCCTACATCCATTTTGCCAGCATCCTCAACTAACACTGGCTTTATTAGACCTTCTCACTAAGCAATCAGATTCAAAGCTCATGAAAGGCATTTTACCATTAATATTATGGTATTTTGGATCAGGCCTTTAATAACTAAACAGGCATCCTTAATGTGGTTGGCCACACTGCTACTAGCTAGCACTGGTCAGAGAAGCAGCTATGCTGGAAATGCTTTTATGTATTACAAATACATTAAGACAGGCACTCACTAGAATAAATTAAATGAAACAATAAATTATATAAATAAGAAAGAGTACTATACACCAAGAGGCAAGAAGAGAACACTTACTGTCAGCCTGAACTAAAAAGGCAGAGCCATTAGCCTTATATCGACAGCTCCAAGGGGTTAAATATGCTTTTATGCCGCTAGAAATACAGGTTTCTACCTCAGGTTGTAAAATATTATTTGGCATGAACTTAGATCATACACCATGAATTCACATAATGAATAAGAAAACCCATGAAACAAAATTATTAGTTACATCGCAGTCTACTAGCATCTTCCAGTTAGTGCAATACAAACATTTGAGGTCCTTATTGTTTGCTCCTCTTAAGCATTCTTCACATTCTGCCTTTGGCAGCAATTAGATTAGACAAAGCCAAATATTATAGGGGAAAAAGGCAAAATATTTACATATGTATCCGCCTGCCCTGACAGTGTGATGGGCTTCTGTGTGAGTCTGCACCATCTGGGCACCAAATGTACGCCCAGAATTAAAGTNNGGTCCATCCAACTTTTTATTCTTACTGCAATTACTGTTAGTAGTAATGCAGTGAGCTGTTCACTATCTTGTATCACCAAAGCCTAAAGCAGAAAGAAAGATGATAGTCTGAATTCAGGTCACCACTTCACCATATATATAATTTTGGGCCTGTGTTCATATCCCCATGGCTTTAATGAGACTTAAGTACATGTTTAAAGATCGTCTAGAACTAAGAGTACAACTGCAGTGGCAATGGTTCCATGGTAGCTGAAGTACAGGCAGATTTGAATGGTAAATTCCATTATTATCTTTCCAGCCACACAACGTATTTCAACACTGTTCCCACCTCTAAATAACATGCTATTAGCCAATAAACATCATGACTCCAACCAAGAGTTTGTAGGGACCAGAAGGTAAAGTGCTCTTCAGTGTACACAGTGAAATACATTCTCCTTTTTTCCCTACTTGTCTCTGAAATATCAGAGCTGGCCACTGTGTGCACTCAACAGGGCTGAGCAAAGTACAGAGAATTCACTTGTACCTGGGAATAGTCCCTGCTACTTGCCTTACACAGGGAAACAGACTCTCAGGTCAGACAGACAAGGATGCTGCTCCTAGATTTTCACCCTTCTCTGAAACATTAAGCATAGGTTCACTGCTAGAATGGGCAAGCCTAATTAATTTTTTGTTACAGGGCTCAAAATACTTCAGTCTAATCCAAGTTACTGGGCTCAAAGGGATAAATGGGTGAAATGTAATGGTCTATGATATACCAGAGGTGAGCTCAGATGAGCTAATGGGCCCTTTTGGCTTTAGGCTATTAAACTCTCCTGTGAACACTAAGTTTAATACACTCTGGAGAATGTAGTTCAGAGTGTTTCAGAGCTATCTTCTACTTGCTTCCAGCACTTCAGTTACTTCAGGCTCTAGAACAGCAACAACCACTGGAGAGAGCATGCAGCAATCTTCCTCCACATGGCCACTCCTGATAGGAGAGGCAGGTGGGATCTTACTGGGAACCTCAAGCTTTCCATGACCCAAACTGACAAGGATTGTGATTGCTTGGCATTTAAACATGAGCCATTTATCTAAACCTGCTCTCACAGGTGTAGTAGAGTGACCCTGTGAGTTAATGCAACTGCATCAGCACATATCTAGCTAGAGGTGACAATTAGCTTTTGAAACTTAGAAAAAGGCTTTCTTTTGCCTGGACTTGCCAATAAAAATTAGGAAAAGGATGAGTCTATAGCAGTAACAATTTCGTACTTCAAGATGTTTCCCTACTTGTCCTACACAGAAGAGAACTAGGTTTGAGACCCCCAAACACCCAGTTCCTGGAGGTCCCTGGGAGAGCAGAGGCACTGACTGCAGCAAGGATCAGAACTACTGCTCTCCTGGAAAGTCCTCTCAGAAAAACCCTAAGAAATCCTCACCTTCAGATGAATGAATAGCTATGCTCACTCCAGTCTTTGGGATGGGAGGAGAAGCAAGAGTAAGAAAATAAAACCCAACATTTTCCCTTCCATACCCTCAATAGGGTAACTGCAATTTATGGAGCATCTTCAGCCTTCAGCACTAACTTAGAAAGACCAAATGCCACTGCAGCTGAGCTCTGCACTTTGCCTAAATAACTGGGAACAGTATTTATAGAGCAAACCAGTGCATGAGTTTTTTCACCTATGCAGCTGCCATAGCAAGTGTTATAGCTGGCCACAAGGAGCACGAAGGAACCACAAAGCTGCTCCACTGACAGATGCAGTATATTCTATATTCCTCTGATCAAAGGGAAATGTTTGCTGAAAAATCCTAAAGAAAAGTGGCTGACATCTTCAAATAGAGTGCTAGGAAAGGGATCAGTGGGAAGATGCAAATAGAACCATGCAGAGCAAAACTACCATACCATCCTCACACAAGCACAGATTCTCAGAGGGGATTTGGCAGCTGTAACTCTGTGGTTCACAACCCTGTTCCAGCAAAGTTCAGATGGCAAGTAAAATTGAGATAAGGAAACTAGAGATAGCTTCATCCAGAGCAGCTAAGTATTCATGGCATCAAACACGCCACTCTTCTTACTGATCCACTTACTTGCTCAGTTCCCCTGCCATATCTGTTGAGCATTGCTCCACACTACCACCTTATTATTATAATATTTCCTCTTCTCTCCATTACAACAAAAATCCTTAAACTGTGCTATAGCAGGAATATCACCTGAAAACATTGTGCAATTCTTTTCTATTTAATTTTCAAAACCATCCCAATATCCTGATGTTAGTTCGGCTGCTAGTGAAACTCAGCTCCCGCTGCATTACTAGGGCTCTAAACACTACCCCGGTAGAAGCCCCAAACTAGTAATGCAGGGGGTGACTGAAGTGTTCTCCCACTCTAAGCTGAACTGGGTCGAGATCAATTAAAAGGAAGGTCATACTGCTGGTATCCATACTGTATTTGTCTGGTGGGTAAACAGACAACTTTTTTCAGAACTTTTGGACCAGTGTCTTTCTTCACCACCAAGACCTGCCCCCATCCCCCTTTAAATGTAATAATATTTCAGCATGTTCAAACCGCTTCAAGAAACAGTCTTTAGCCTTGGTTAATTTAAGAAATAGAATGAAAATTC
>WAAD01027121.1:70634-87889 GCA_013389945.1 Fregata magnificens | reverse complement strand
GGATACTCATGATTTCTTACTATATGATTTCTTTAGATTTGAGAAGAAACAAGGAATGTGGACTACAGACACTAAGCACTACTTGTCAAGACACTTTTTTTTTTGCTGTATTCTTACTGTGCTCATTCAAAAAAGTTAACAGAAGTGTTTCTATGCAAATTGACTTTCTAGGTGTTTAAAGATTTGATATGAAAACTAGGAACACTGGTAAATCAAATGAACAAGCAGAACCACACCAAAGCATGTCTCATAATAATTACTTACAGTGTTTAACTCATTTGTAGTAAGCCGTCGGAGAACAAATTCAAGAATACTGTCCACAGGTGTCATTAGAGATTTCCAGATAAAAACCAATACCCGATCTGTGTGAAAACAACATGAATATATTAACATACAGAAATACACTTTCCTTAAGAAATTTATTATATCATGCAGATTTAATTAAGTTACAGAGTTAAAGTTATAGAGTAATAAGTATTCAAATACCTAAGAATACCTTAAAACAGCTCTGCACTCTTTAGCAGTGTAAGCCATAGGGCTGAAAGAATCAAACCAGATGATATTCTTTCCTGAGGTCTATCGTGAATTAGTGAACCAAAAACCGCACAAAACCAGAAGACCAAAGCATAATTTTCCAACTTTTAATGCACACTTTCATCCTACTCCCAACCCTCTGCATAAACAGCTTATTAATTAACTTACTTTTTAATAAAGAACAAAAATTTCCATATCCAGCAATTATTGTAAGTGAGAAAAATGCAGTTATCCATTTCTAATATGTACAGAAGTGAAAACTGTTTTTTGGCTGGGGTTTGGTTTTTTTTTTCTGTTTAGAAATAATTCAGCTTTGGATATAGAGTAATCTTACAAGATTTCAGTCAAGTAGCTTCCTGGCTTAACATTGTAAACGAAAATGCAAGGTTGTAACACGAAATGCGATACTTTCTCTAAGAAAAGGCTAGGCTACAAAGCATACAGCATGTGCACAGAATTTCACAAACAAAAAGACACAAGTTTATTACAAAAGGAAAGTAGGTCACCCTGATAAAACACATTTAACCACAAGCACACTTCAGTCTGTGCTTGAAGGATAAGGGCTAGCTGAAAGCCAAAGAAATAACATATCAATATGAAAATGGAGTTAAAATACTCTGCATGACCATCTTGTTCTAAAAATATCAGTCATTAGTTTCAGTATTTAGGAGAGTTACCCAGAGGTTACATCCCCTGTTCTTTTCCAGACTTGACCCTGAGTTACATTTCACATAGTGAAATGACTACAAAATGGAAAACCTTCAAAAGGCAGAAACATAAAGGGACATATTTCCAGAAGTTCCAAATCTATACTGTACTTACTTTCAATGTTCTCTATTAAAATGGCTCATTGGACTGCATTTCTAATGCTTAATCTGTTTAGAACAGTTTAACTACGTCAGATTATTATCACATTTCATCATAAGTCTCAAATCACTAAAACATCTTCTGCAATTAAAATTCAGAAATTCTTCAGATAAACATGTAAGACAGTAAAATCCAATTCACTACCAGTGGCTCTGTAACACTATCAAAAAAATAATTACCAAAAACTTACTGTTTAAAATACTGAAGTCTAACAACAGTACAGACAACAAAACCTGTAGAAAAATGCTGCTGCTTTCAGCATGCATTGCAGATATGTCTATCCCCATTAAAGTATTCTTGAACACCTCCCAATTGCTATTATTTTTGTTTTACAAGCTTAAATTCCTTTCTTCTTCCCTCCCATTTTATCATTTTCCATTTGACAGACAGGACTTTTCACCTCCTGTTTAATCAACACGGAAACAAAACTTCTGTATTTTACAGCGTTACTCTTCCTGCCCCTCAACACAGTCAATTCACAGCTGCAGAAACAAGATTTATTACTTGGCTCTCCCGTGCCGGAGGAAAAAGCACAAAAACATTGCAGGAAATAATATAAGAAAAGAAAAGTAATCCTTGTTTAGCTTAACACAAGTCCAATTCTGAAAGCCTCTTCAAAGACTCTACTGACGATGAGCTGTACTGGAGTACCTATGGGGGCGTTCAAAAGGACAGAGACACTGCGATGCTCTGCCTTGCCATGCCTCAAGAACTGTTAGCAGAATTTAACATGTTAAGTCAGGTATCAAAATTCTCAGTGCAGGAGCGACTGATTATACATCTACATTAGCAAGCACAGTGGCACATAAGGAAATGATTTACAGAGTTAAATACTTGATACTAAAAACTTAATATGTGATCGCACGTGTTTTGGAGGGTTCTGCTTCAGGCTTGCTCTAGCCTCATGCTGTAGACTGAATGCACGCTGGCAGTTGGGGCACATCTTCCAGCCTAGTTTCACCTGAAGGAATCCACTCCAGCAGTCAGAGACCACCCCACAACATGAACTTTAACAGCCTGCATAATTAGCACTCAGTATTTCAGTCAAACATCTAAAATTCAAGAGAGGGGTGACTGTATAAAGCACTTTTTAAAATTAGGTTAAGCATTTACTTCAGGGCTGCATTTAGACATCTTTATGAAACCTGGATGGAGAACCTGAAAGAATTTTTTTCCATGTAACAGCCTAGATCTGTGGCTCCTGCTCCAAAACTACTCTTGTATTTCATGTTATAAAAATACTGAAAAAAAAAAATCCCAAAACAATCTAGGGAAGCAGAAACCAAATGCCAACATCCGTCTTGTTCCAGTTCAGCATCCTAATTCATGAAAATAATGCAATTTTTCACTTGCTCTCAGGAAAAAATTATAGATCTATTCTGGTTGCAAATTGACCAAGTTCTAATAAAAGTAGTAAGGACTCCATAGCTTTTGTTCAGACTCTCCTGAAACATCTACAAGTTAAAATGCTCAATCTGTGGAGGGCCAAAACTCCCAGACAGTCAGATCATCAGGCTTGTGCTTAAGTGAGCACCTCTTAACTGCCTTGCTTTTTAACTAAGGTCAAATTGAAGCAAGTCAGTTAAGCATGCCTACTGAAATCATGCCTAATACCGTGAAATAATCAGAGGCATCCTGTCTTTTGCAGTCCAAACAGCGTTACTGGAGACAAAAGCATCTACCAGTCAACTCAGGAAACAGTATGTCTAGCAGGATCACTTTATGCACTCAGGGATGACCCTGTCCGAACCTGGGGCAACTAAGCAGGTTAGGCTGGGTTTCTGTACTAACTCCTTTTTGAAATGTCTAAATGATTTATGGAATCCATACGTTGGCAAAGAATAGGCCTATAAATATTTGTGATACAGTCACACTCTCCACATTTTAACTAACTGCTAATCTAATCCTAATGGGTAACAACTGCCTTCTCAAGAGGGCTTCCACATTCTCAGTTCCCAGTCCTTGGAACACCTTCAGAAGAGCCCCTGTAGGATTGGACCCACAGCTCAATTTCGTAACAGATATGCCAGATTGTCAACTTTTACATTTACCCCTTCTAGGCTAGTAATAATTTGACAATATAGCCTTAAAACATTGAAGTACCTTAGTTTTAGTTAGACTGTAATTAATATAAGACACAGTATACCGAAGATATCACTAACCATCTTGTGTATTGGAACATTTTAACGAACGGGTCTGCAATAACTTCAAGAGAAGCTGTAGGCTTTTATCTGTTTTCAGGGTTGGTATGTAAGCATTACTGCCAAGTTTCATCAAGACATCCAGAAGAGGGTTCAAGAAAGCCTCTAGTTCAATCCATTCTATGTTGCTTTTTCCACTACACAAAAACAAAAATTAAAAAGAAAGTCTTCTTCTGAGTATCTGCCTTAAGTGCTGAAGTCACTTATGGAAATAAATAGGACACACATTTCCAAGTCACTTAAGTATCTTTAGAAATGTTACCCAGTATGTTTGCAGCAATAGTTGGACAAGGCCTAAGGAGTGATCAGGCTGACTAAAAGTCTATGGAGAAAAACGGACAACTTCCTGACTTGATCACGCTTCTACTGAATCCTTCAGGAGTAGGGGGGTTGAAAAAGAGAGAAATGTAAAATAAGATATTTCATACTTACCTGTATTTATTCCTCATCTGCTCCACGTCTGCAGCCAACAGAATCACTGTTGCGACAAGCTTAGCTTCAAACCAGTCAGGCATAAAGCAATTTTCTCCTGATTAAAGATATTTTAAGGTTTCCACAGTATTTTAAAAATACCTTCATACTAGTTTTTAAAACTTCTGGGTTTATAACTTTTTAAAATAAATTAGTAGTATAACAACAATTAATGCTAACAAGAATATTACTACTATTTTTTTGCATTCTTTTATCTAGATACAAACTAAACTCAAACACAATTGCTTTTCCTCTGCACCTCAAAGAGGCTAATCTCATTGGCCTCTATGCTGAAATCAATTTCAGGCAACGTGTTATATTATGCAGTAGCTCCCAATAGGCTTTTCTATTGCTTTCAAAAATACATCAGCATATTCAAATGAAGTTAAACCAAGGACATAATTCCACTACACTTTGTCAGAAACATCAGCTGTGATTTTGACCAGCTAAGTTATATGAAAAACTAAAACTATTCTGTCAAAAGGAAATAAAAAAAAAAACTAAGTGAAGTTGCTCTTTTCACTGATCATCTATGCAGGACCACATCATCATACTTATAAAATTGTTTCTTAAATAGTAGTACATATGCTGGTTTTAGGGTTTTTTGACTGGTATGTTTTTGGCTTTGGGAATTTAGAAAGCAAAACACGCTTTGGAGGTCCAGTTCAAGCAGCTGGACATGGCTGACTTTTTTTCCCCTCCACAGAGCTGCTTATAAGCTAAGATTCAAATCAACCCAGAAAATTACAAACATAACTTCTTAGAAGTGAAACACAGATGTTTGACATGAAATTACAGATAATGTAGACCAAGGACTAAACAAACATTTCAGGAAGGAGAGAAGATCTGCCAAAATTTTTAGCAAAGCATTTACCTTGGAATATCAATAGCCAAAATTTGCTCACAACTTTTCTAACTATAAGACAATCAAAGTGAAGTTTCCTGGGCCGCAGGAAGCTTCTGAAGCTATTCATCATCAGCAAATTCTGACCTACCTTTTATATCTCCTATGTGTATAATATTTTAAAAGTGATCCATTTTGACTTTTGACATCATAAAACTATGTAAAATTCACTGCGATTGCAGTACTTAAGTAGCCAAAAAGTGAGTACCACACAAAAGTTAAAGTATTCAAAAAGTCAATTTGCCATTCCTTTCAATATATCTGAAAGAAAATTCTGCCCTGAAGTTATAATAATTTAAAATGTGGCAGTGAACAAAGAAGTCCCTTCAGAATTTATCTGCTTATTGATAACAGCATACAAAGAACCTTCTTTAGTTATAACGTATGGCAGCTCATCTCCTGCAAGTGGTCCAAGATCAAAAGAACATTACTACGCAGGAAGGTGTGTAATGAGCTGCCAAACTGCGTAACTATACGGCATCTCTCTCCATAAATATACTCTGTCATTTAACAAACCTCTGCTGAGACAGGCTACAGAACCTGTATCTATTTACATTCCCTCACGCTTTCCTCTGCCCCCATACTCCAGTATTTTCAGGCACCGCTAAAAAAGTAACAAAAGAAATCTAATGGACAAGCATCAAGTGCAGCATTAAAATCGAATATTAAGGCTCAACTTCAATTAATACTGGAGGACTGCATTTTATGAAGGAAAACTGGAATTAGAAAATAAAGTTCAAACTGAAGAAATGTGAATACCACAAATTAGGTAGAACTTGAATAGGTAAAATATAAATAAACAAATAGCTTTTCTAAAATCCAAAGGATTTTTGTAATTTTTTGCTTAAGTTATCTTCAAAAATCATTTTATATTAATAAACATTTAACTTACTTTCAGATGCTGGTGTCTTAAGATACTCTCCCACAAGACTGCGTACATATTGACATAAAGACGATGTCTCTTGATGTTCAAAATCAGAGGTTATCGACTTTCTGAAGCATCCGTCATTCACTTGTAACCAACTGCAAAGCTAAATTAAAACCAGTATGTTACTATTTAACCATAACTGCCAGTTCTGTACTGACATTACCTACGTAACAGTTGACTAAAGCACTGTTAAATCCACGCTGGGAGAAGTATTAACTGGAGCTACCTTGAGGCTTAGCGGACTATTCGTCTCTAATTAGTATAGCAAAAGGTTCTTCCAGAGAGTAATGCAAAGCACCCAAAAAAAGACTATTGGCACCAATATAAGAAAAAAACCCAGCTCTTAAAAATAAGACTGGGAAAATTTCCCTCACATCAAAAGGGCTTCCTACAGCCAAGTGTTATCTAGCAAGAGCTGCATTTTTTTTTTTTAACTTTTATGCCAAAAATCAACAGAATAGGATGAAACATATAGCATATAGAACAAGAGGACACTATGCAAAACATCATTTATCATTATATTGCTGTACAACTAACCAAAGTTATGGCTATGTATTCAATTGGCTCCAGTATATCCTCTATATAAAATTGTTTCTTCTTTGAGGCTTTTTCATTGCATTTTGCATCTTGCAAAGACATAAAACATATATCCTCTGTAAATTTAAAATTTACAGTCTCATTCTACATGGTAGGCACACTTTTCCCCTTCAGATTACCCTGTTATTCCTGTCAGTGCTGGGTTCAACCAAACAACATGCAAATCAGAGGCAGCTCTCATACAATTTTTTTTGGCCCATATACTGGCCCATTCAGAGGGTGTCAGGATCCACATTATCTCAGACAGTAATTTCAGGACTAAAAGAAAGGGGAAGCATGCAGCATACTAGCAGATTATCCCTCTAAAGAGAGAACAAGCTTACAAAATAGTGTTCTGTTCCATCAAATGAAATTTTATAACGGAGAGTTGAGGGGAAATGAGAAGGAAGTAGCCAAAAAGAGAATATGTATGATATACAGAAATAACTGTCTGTAGAATCTGATGAGCAAGAGCAGCTTCAGCTGAGCATGTTACATCCACCTGGTACCCTTAATAAAAGTAGAGAGAGAAGCCAAAGTCATGGCTCTGTGGATTCCATAAGATGCCCTGCTTCCCACTCTCTCCATGAAGTTCCATTCAGCCATTCTGGCTGAACGGCAGAGCTCAGAGGGTTCTGATCAACAGCGCAGAGTCTCGTTGGAGGCCCATAACTAGCGATGTTCCCCAGGGGTCTGTACTGGGTCCAGTCCTGTTCAACACACTCATCAATGACCTGGACGAAGGGATAGAGTGTACTCTCAGCAAGTTTGCTGATGATACCAAACTGGGAGGAGTGGCTGACACGCCAGAAGGCTGCGCTGCCATCCAGCGAGACCTGGACAGGCTGGAGAGCTGGGCCCAGCGGAACCGAATGAAATTCAGCAAGAGCAAGTGTAAGGTCCTGCACATGGGGAGGAACAACCCCACGCACCAGTACAGGTCGGGGGTTGACCTGCTGGAAAGCAGCTCTGCTGGGAAGGACCTGGGAGTGCTGGTGGACAGCAAGCTGACCATGAGCCAGCACTGTGCCCTTGTGGCCAAGAAGGCCAACGGTATCCTGGCATGCACCAAAAGGAGTGTGGCCAGCAGGCTGAGGGAGGTTATCCTCCCCCTCTACTCCACCCTAGTGAGGCCACATCTGGAGTACTGTGTCCAGTTCTGGGCTTCCCAGTTCAAGAAAGACAGGGAACTNCTGAACATGAGAAGAAACTTCTTTACTGTGAGGGTGACAGAGCACTGGAACAGGCTGCCCAGAGAGGTTGTGGAATCTCCTTGTCCAGAAATATTCAAAACCCGCCTGGACACAGTCCTGTGCACCCTGCTCTAGGTAAACCTGCTTAAGCAGGGGGGTTGGACAAGATGATCTTCAGATGTCCCTTCCAACCCCAACCATTCTGTGATTCTGTGAAGTTACCAACTATGTAGAGGAGTGAGCATGGATCCCTGATGGGAGAGATTACAGATACTAGCACAGGCTTACCAATAGCAATTTTAGTTCCTACAATCTTGGCAAAGGAGGCAGAAGACTAGGAATGTGACGAACACACAGAAGTCTCTTAAACGACCAGTATTCAGGGACCAAAAGTCTGAGTAAGACCTGATTCTGATTTGCATTTCAATACAGTTACACCCAACAGCTGCAATACTGAGACGAACTCTAGGAAACACAATGAAATGGGGCATAGAAGCTCTCAAGGAGTTCAAAAACACCTCTGCCTCAAGAAAGAGCTTTTTCTTCTGCAGAACTCAGAATTTCTGCATGAAGAAAGAAAAAGCCACATTCTTCTCCCCACCCATCTTACAATTCTTCCACTTTGAATCTGCTGAATAATTTGTTTAGGGTTAACATTAACACCACTATAACATGAAAAAAAAAAATCACAGCTTTCAAGTGAAACATAAATCCATCAGGACTCCACATCCAGAAATTCCAGAATGTACTAATGCAAAAGTAGCTAACTATTTATATATTAAATTAGCAATAATAAATCATGCATCTGTATAAGTACTAAAAAATGTTTGATGAACATAAAATCAGCTTCAGTTCTCACCTCCATCCATAACATAGTATCTCTCCTTAGGGACTCCTCTGGTCTAAGGGACAGAAGAAAGCTTGCGACTTCTGGGAGGGACACTTTCTCCTGAAGAAATTAATCAAGATACAACAGTTGCCAACATAATACACAACAGATAACATCTATATAATGACTCAAGAAGTTTGCTGCCATCTGGCAAAAGTTTCAGAAAAAGAAACTGACCTCTTCCTTTCCATGACACAGACTCATTTTTGCCTCTTTGGGACCTTGTCCTTACCAAGGAACACAATTCAGTTTTCCCAAGTATTAAAATCTATCTGAAAGTTAATGAATTACTAAAAGAATAGTGCTATTCACTGATGACACATTTTAAATGAATGTTCATAAATGACTAAGAGTCACTGATAAGTACTATTTCTGTATTTCCAAAAAGAAATTCTGCTCAGACAAGTTTATAGCCATAACACACAACACGGAAGACAGTCTATTTATCTAGAAAGCAAGCATGTTATACGACAACCAAAACATGAATACTTTGACTACTGCATAATTAAGGTCTTGCTATTTCAACATTAATGGTAGTTTTAGCATTCTAGTATTATGAATAATTTTATTCTCTTAGATATTTCAGAAAAGTCCACTTAGTTTCTATCTGTTACAACCTGAGTTTATACAGTGGATATCATAAAAGGATACTATTCCATAACTACTACATGAAAATCCTACAAGAAAACATCAACTAATAAAAGGTAATGAAAAAAATACATCTTATGAAAACCCAAGTTAACAGAAGCATACCTATACCTACATAGTACAATTTTTTTAAGTAGTCACTAAAAAAAATTGCAAATCCAGCAAAAGAAGTTGTTCTGTGTTGTACTTAGCAGTTTTTTGAATCCTATTTACCGTGTAAAAGTGTTAGTGTATGTCCAGTACACCACGAAGAAAAAAAACAAACCAAAACTAAACTCACCACATCTGTCAAACGCATAGCTGTTTGAAGAAGATAGCACTGAGCAGCTCCACGCAACAAAATCTGATGTGTAATCATAGTACACTGGAGGACATCTCTGGAAAGAGGAAAAACATGCACCGTAGAAAACATACACTTAGGAAGTTTAAACATTTTCATGTATTTGCTAATTATTAACCATTTTCAACATATTAGATTGTATTTAACAAACATATTCTACTAAGTATAACACAATCATTGCCTGATCAGACAGCATACAGTCTGGAACCAAGACTACTACTATATGTACTTTCAAAACTGGTACTAATACTTGGATAAGCATATACCTGACAAGATAAAAAGCGGGGCGGGGAGGGGGGGGGCGGGAGCAAACCAAAACTAAAGGAACAATCCGCATGATCACATCAGTTCAAACTGATAATTTAATATTTGCATTTTTATCTGTTACAAATACAGAAATAAAATATCTTTGCCATCAAATTCTCACTCTAGCACAAAACAAAGAAGCCTTCAGTGATCTTTTATCAGCAGAGGTGTGTGACTTTTTTTGCTTTTTTTTTTTGCAAACTACTTTTATCCAACATTCCTTCAACCACCAGTAAGATTTTATTTCAAAGCTCAAATTTGATTAAACTGGAATAATTACTGATTTTTAGTGGCTCTAGGAAGTGAAAGGAGACACTTAGGAAACATCAGCATGATTAAGGACAATACACATGCCAAGAACTTTTACCTAGCCTTTTATTCAGAAGTCTTTCAGCTTCCAATTTTGTGGGCTGTCCCCTGATACAGCCTCAACTGCCATTAAACAAGGTTTTAATGTAATTAGAAGAGAAGGAAGAAGTTTGATATATATCAGTTAGGAAGTATGGAAGACCAGGGAAAAATGATGCCAAAAAAGAAGCAATGACATAGGACTAAAATGCAAAACACTCATTTTTTAAGGCACACAGAGATATAAATACATTGGTTCTTAAATTGCTTCCCTCTGTGAATTAGACGTAAAGGAGACAGAACCTTCCATTCCCATGCACAGCCATCACATCCTCCCGTAAGTAACAAACATGAACTAAATCCTGGCTCTCCAGATGTGCAGCACATTTCTTTACAAGAAGTCCGTAAGAACACAATGCAGTGTGCATTTTACCTTAAAGCATGAAGTCCTTCAGTGCCCAGTACTTTACACACAGGGATATATGCCAGAGCCATAGAAAGAAACAAAATGGGAACAGCACACCAATGCCTACTTGTCATCTTCTGAATAAATTTTAACAGGAAACTACCTTAAAGTAAAAGTAAACAAAACAAACAATCCAGAGTGATTTCTTGTTCTCCAATGCATTTAAATGACACAGACCCCAGCAGGGGAGTGTTATGATCATTTCTGAAAATTAAATGAAAGACAACAGAATAATTTCCTAATTATTTCAATGAAAAAACTATGTTCCAAAGAAGTCTGTCAGTAAGGTAATATGATAAGGAGATAACCAGAAATAAACCAAACTTTGGCTTTGGTGATCTGACTAATCACCATACTCAGTAATGGAAATTTAAGTCTGATCATTTCGAGTACCAGACAATGCCTTTTTCAAGCTGCTACCCAGTCCATGTGATGGCAGACCAAAGTACATGGTGATTCAACCAGTTTAATGGCTGCTGGCATGGCCAAAGCAAGCCTCAACATGACACCACCGCTACAATTTGTAGACGCAGGTCACCCAGTCTCAGGGTTGCGAATCACAGACCCTCCATTTTGTGATAAAATATATGCCTTGGGACAGGGCAGAGAAATGGGGCATCTATGGCATTACGAACGTGTAAGGTGTTTCCTACCAGAATATGTACCTGTAGCTACAGGGTACTGAATACAGCTGGTTCTACCCTTATTTAACATAATTCAACCAGATACTAAATTCTGGTCTATCAAAGGTTGCTCCTTCTTTTCAGCCTACACTAACACCAAAATTTGGAACAATCTCAGAAATCTTCCTCCACCCAGCCTCACAATAAAAGAATCCTTACTCAGCTTCAGCTTCAGACTTGGACTGGCTCTTTTGAATGCCTAACTACACAGGTTGTGACAAAAAAAGTCTGGCAGATAGGTTAAAAAAAACCCAAACAAACCACAAACAAAAAACCCCACACCAAGACCCCCAAACACCCCCAAAACATACAAAAGAATAGTTCCAAACATTTTGCTCAGCACAGTATTATCTACACTAACAAGTAGAAACAAATCTGCAAATACTGTTCACCTTCAGAACTTAGGCGTTTGTTTGGGGTTTCTTTTTTTAATAAAAAAAGTGTCTGCTTCAGTTTGCCCCTAAAACAATTTTGTAGCTTAATACTACAGCATCCCTCAAAGCTTCTGAAGACCTATCTCGTCTCTGGAAACTCCACTTCCACAAGGAGAACTACTCCTTTTTTCTGTCAAGTAATGTAGAAAAATAGTGGTAAATGTTTACCTGAGATACAGAAAAAGGGTCTATAGTTTTTATTTGGTTTCTTTATCTAAAAAAAGATAAAGGTGAAATTGAAACATACCTTTTTGTTCCTCTGGAAGAAGCATGAAATAAGTAGCCAAAAACTTCTGTAGCCTCATTCCTAAAGGAGGACAGGCTCCCATTAACTGACCTGGTGTCCTGTTGGGTTTTAAAACATCAAATACACAATTGGCATGTTAACAGCTACTAGTAGGATCGCCCCTAAACAAAAACAAAGTGCAGTTCAGCGGTTACTTCACTGCAGAGACTGCTCCAACAGGCCACAGAGATGGAGTGCATCAGCTTGCATCCTCCACTCATCCCAGTATTCCAGCAGCACCCAGCAAACACACAGAGGATGGGGATGGTCACAACAGCATGACTCTCCCTGGCCACCTACAAGGACATGGTGGTGGCACACTCCGGCATTCAAGCGCAGCCTCAAGTCAAATTACTCAAGCCCCTGAGAGCATCCTACGTTAAGCCCGCAGTAAGAAATGGCACTGTCAGTTCAACCCTGTGCCTGCACCCACAGAATGACATGGGGCTCCAGGAGCAGGTTGCCAAGGCCCACAGGACAAGATCAGTGGGACACAGCAGGGATGTGACCAGTCTGATCTGGAGAACAGCAAAGACAAACTACGTACACAAGCATGCTAGAGAGTAAAATTATAAAGTCAGTATAAACAAAACTACCAGCCAGCACAGATGGTTTTAAGTAAAGATCCAAGAAAGACTCCATGAGACCGACAGAGACAACGTGTGTCCTATCAGGAGTCTCAGGATCCTGGCTATCAAGGATTAGCATCAGACAGTCACGAGATCTTACAGTTTTCTCTCATACAGCCTGATGTTAACCATAACAACTCTGCATATTCTTGCTATACTCAAACACGCACCCTCCTCTACATATCCCAACACTTTCACCCGAAATACAGAAGCTGAGAGAAGATTATAAAGCATCGATCCAACACAGCTCTAATGGACACACCAAAACACTCAGCACTTGCTTCAACTTCTGACTTCGCATCAGTGTATGCCCAAGGAAAGCACACCGCAGCCAGCTAATTGAGATGAGAAACACGTAACTGCTGCAAAAGCCCAAAGAGGTCACATTTGTCCTGTCACATTTACATGAAGCAACCTATTTTGACTCCACTTTATCCAGAATCACCCAATCCAAACTGATCAGCAGTTTAATAAGCGACGGTCACATTTTTTTTTTTCCCCAAAAAATATTGCATAAATAGACAGCATCAACTTTTCTAGCTGCCTGACAAAGTCAGCCAGTCAAGGCTCCTCCAACATTGTTCTGAACTGAGTTTCAGATCGCTAGCTTAATCACCCAAGCCATTGGATCTGGCATAATGCTGAGTGCATGAAATGCATTCAGCACTTTGTTCCCCATTCTCAGTACCCTCCGTGCAACTAGCACAAAGCACTGAATGCCATCGGTACACAGAATGTGTAGCAACTTGCAACGCCTAAACTTTTATCTGTTCTTTATGTATTTACACCAAGGGAGGCCACTGTCATCTGTCGACCTCAAACAGTCTCCTGTGAAAAAGTATTAATTTACCAAAAGACAACCAGGCACTGTTGAAAAAAACACTTTATCAGTTATGAATTGGCAACAGTTAAGAGCAGCCTCTTCTTTCTGTATGGCAAGAAAATAGCGAAGTTTTTTTTTTTAATCTTCTCAAGTTATCCGTTTATCGTATCTCACTTCATTTCCAAATTAATATTTCAACACCAGGTGTAAAACAGGACCTTGAGGCATCCCTACGTTGCTGTTACTAGGGTAAAATTGAACCTACTTCATCTTACTCACAGCCACCCACCTTTCCTAAAAAACCCTTTACCCGTCAGGGAGTTTAGCAACACCATTTGCTTATCAATGTGTTTTCCTTTATCCAAGACCTTACCCACATACTCAAATCAGTATTATTAGAATACATTTCCAATAATCAATATATTTATTAAAAAAAATAAAAATCAGTGGTTTACCTGCTATAGAGGGAACTTTCTGAGAGGGCATCCATTAACGGTCCAATAACAAACTGATAAAAGGAAACAAGAACAATGGTTAAATGTACACTTGCAAGGTACTGTTACATAGAGGCTAACTAGACTTATTTCACCAGAGTTTAGAAGGGCAGAGTCAGAAATTAGAGAACACTCTTGCTAGTAGTGACTAGCAGGAGCAAAAAGAGGAGGAAACTAAAGAGAAGGGGGAGCAGGAGAATAAACAAGCAAAGCCATTTTTTCACTAGGTACATTTCACAGAGCATTGTGAAAGGTGCAGGCAAGTGAGAAATCCTTTTGGGAAACGGCTGGAGAAAAGATATTTAAACATTAAATAAAAGACTAGGGGCCAACACAAGTAGACGGATTTAGGGTGTGTTTTTAGGTTGACTGGATTTCAAGTTAGTCATCAAGAGGCTGACTTCATTTGTATAAATCAGAAATGTTAACCTCTGAGGGCAATGCTCCTTCTATGAAGGCGAGAAGGAAGAAATAACAGTATAATATAGATCATTCCTTACTAAGGTGTAGGCTGGTTGGGGAGTCAACCTACAAACGATACTAATAAAAAAAAATTAAGAACTTTAAACTTACAATATTTCTTCCCACATATGGAATATTTTAAAGTGTGGTTTTTAATGGGATACAGTAATATATTGATTATACTACAGAGACATTCACCTCCTCACTGGGTTATCTAGCAATGGATCTTCAAAATCCATCCTCGAGTAGGAGACACTATGCACAGACTTGAAGTCTGTTGACCAGGTTTATCCAAGACTCTGTTCAATCACTTAATATTAATTAATGATTTTTGGAAAGGTTCAGGGGGCTCTGAAAATCTGAAGCATCAGTCACCCCTCTGAGAATTTCACTTCTGGTAACAAATTTCAATAAATTGGAACACAACTTTAATTAGAGAGCATTAGCTTGAAATACAGCAATGAATGACTGCGCTCAAAAACGCATTCCCTCTACCCAGGCCATTTTTCAAGTAATTATATATTTGACGCCACTTACAAATATTGCTATCACTTGCACAGCTAAATAAGATGGTATTTTTACAGAACGTGTCTAATTCCAACACTACTGAGGCAATTAGTGTTAAGATATATTACAAATTAGAACATCTGTTTGTTCTGGCAAGTAACAGTAACACCCTTACCTCCGAAAAACCAAGTGAATTTGGAAGATGCTTTGTTTCATAAAGCTCCAGAAAATGAAGAATGCCTTCCTTCATCAATGTTTTATTCTCACTCTCAAACATTCGTTTATAGATGCACATGTGCCATGACGGGTGAAACAACCAAGAACCTGTTACAAAAGCAAATTCTTCTAAACTGACACGCAAATGACAGTGACACATTAACACACTAACACACAACACACTACCATTCTGGACAACAGGATACTCAATTCACAGGACATTTCAAAACAATGATTATACCTATTAGATTTATAAAAGTACCCAACTGAATCTCCAGTACAAAAAAAAAAAAAAATTATTAACATGGCTTTCAAAACTTACCCTCTAAATTTTAGTAGTTACAAATTGAAATGACTAACATGCAAAAAACACGTCCTCTTTCCTGCAACTCTCATCTCAACACTGTATTTACCTGCAATATTTTCACATCAACAGTCCTCGCACTTTACAAATCTCTGAACTTTAACTTCTAACATCTTGCACCACCTAATTAGATGTGTTCCGTTTTACCCTACAAAAGATGACATTACAGCCTTCACTCATTTTATTTCTTCTCTCCCCACTTCCAATGAGGGAGTTGTGCAGGTAACTTGGCTCATATGTCTCACCCCAAGAATCTCTGCCTTTGTTTTGTTTTCACATGAGCTTAAGTAAAGCAAAACATAGCGAAAAAGGACCATTTAGTTGGGTTTGCTGACAGAAAAAAAATATTTCGTGATAATGTATTAAGCAACAAGCATACACTAGGATTTCTTCTTGCACCTCAGAGCAGAGCAGCACTGCCTGTGCATGTTTGCCAAGCAACCTATGCATATAGCAGACCCACAAAAACTGGAAGAGCCACCCAGAAAACAGCTAATCTGAGAAACAAACCATAACAAAAAGCTGCTACTAAAGCAGTGAAGAAAAAAGCGTGACTTAGCTGCCTAATATTTAGGAGATGTTTCAGAAACATTACGTCTTACCTTTTTCCCCTGATATAGCATGGTCATACAAACTGTTTAGTTTTGGTAACACTGGCTTTATGACATGGATCTGAAATGCAAATCAATTGTAATGTAAGTAGTCAGTTTACACCTCAAACCTAAGAACTGGCACTTAGTCATGGGCAAGAATTTACTATCAACAGCATTAATATAGTAATTGACAACATAACTGCATTTAAATAAACCTGCAACGCCTGTGCAACTGATCCCAGCGCTTGGCATATAACACTCGATCGTAGGTTAGCACTGAAGAAAAACCCGGTACTTCTGTGCTACTGTATCGTAAGAACAGTACTTCCTAATAACCAACCATTCTATTCATCGGAAGCGTAATAAACCAGCAGAAACCTCTAAAATTAAACATTTTGGTAAGTACTATTTCTCTCAGTTACAGGACAATGATGTACAAATAAAATAACTACAAAGAGGTACTCACGACTAACAGTTAACACCCACGGTACCTCAAGTCAAGAGGAATCTTTCTGCCAAGCACGCTGGACACCGAGTCAAACTCAACAACTTGCAGCCAAGGCCACAAGTGCTCTACTACACGCGTGTAGTCCCCTCTACTGAAAAGAGGTTATTAAGTTGCAGTAGCCTGATTTTCACTAAGAAACAGGTTACCGGTGGTCTTGCAATAAGCTGCAACCCAGGTTTTTCTTTCTTAGTTTCTTAGTTCAATCCACTGCTTTAACCAGGGTTATTCCAAGGACAGGGGAGAGTTTTGAATGTATTCCACAGGAATTACACACGCTGTACTTTAAATATTGAAAACTAGAAAGAAAAATATTCCTGTCAACACTGACAAAACCACCAAAACCGGAAATACTTTAAGCAACAGAAGTACTTGCGGTACGCGCCAGCGCGGTACGCCGCACGCAAAGGGCGGCAGGCGCGGACCCTCCGGCGCTCCTACCTGGTTTCCTTCCAAAGTTTCCATTATCAAAATGTAAGTTTCCCAAAACCGCAGCAGCTCCTCATTCTTCTCAGCAGACCACCAGAACAGGCTCGAGTCTAACACACGCAAGGAAGGAGCGGTTTCTCCCCGCCGCTCCGCCGGGGC
>WAAD01027121.1:2003-69771 GCA_013389945.1 Fregata magnificens | reverse complement strand
GGGGGTCGGTCGTAGAAGGCGTGCGAGCGTTGTGGCTGTCGTGCGAGGGCTGGGGAGAAAGCGCCTGGAAAGCTCTGGTGGCCGGGGTCGCGTGGTGCTGCGTACCCCCACAGGCCTGCGCGCGCAGGGCTGGCTGTATCCCTGTGCACGTTTCCAGTTGTCCTGGCTGCGAAGCGAGGCTTGATCCCCTCACGTGTTCTCATGGGCTGAGCACAGGAAGGCCTGACAGAGACGTCCTGGGTGTCGGCGCCACGTTTGAGGGGGTGAACTTCCTTCACTGTGTGTCTTAGAAACTCTTTACGCTTCGTACACGTTGCAGCACAAGATCAAGCAGCAGCAACACGCAAAATGCTCAGTTTTTCCATCTGTCGGCCTTGTTGTTACCATTTAGGCCAATATAAATTGTTGAAACCGGGCTACGTTGTCGTCACAGCATCCCAGAAGTCTACCTGAATGCCCCGCATCTGCCTCAAAAAGGGACTGGAGGCGTTCCCTGGGCACTGGCTCTGTGCTGTTAGCTTGTTACAAGGGTCCAGGCCACTGGCGCTGGGGCCAGAGAACAACTTGCAAGCAGTTTAATGTACTAGTGCAGCCAAAGCGTAACTAAGAAAAGCAACCTGAATTCCAGTAAGTGTAAATTCACCATACAAGATTACGATTGAAAAGAATTTAGAGATCAGCACCTCAAAAACAGTGGCAAACCACTCTCCTAGAAGACATGGTCATAGGAAAGGGCAAACCTGGAACCTTCCGTTCCTGCGAAGACAATGGGCAGCAAATTCCCTGCGCAGCAGCACAGATACGACATGGTTTCCAATGGGTGTGGGAAGTTACCTTGGCTAAGCTGTAGTTGCCTAGGCGTCTAATGAAGAAGAAAGACTTATTGAAAGTTTTCAGTGTGAGCTCCCACTTGATCACTCTCTCCAGATCACATGAGTACAGTCTCTCCTTTCCCTGGTTATCCATTTTCCCCAAACTTTATTAGAAATTTGTTATCTTTGAGAGTCTACCGATTGCAAAATGGCTGAAGGTTCTTATTAGAAGTGGGCCTATATAACAAATGTGACTATATAAGCGATATATTCCAGAAAAAGAAGGTGGAAAGGAATTATTTTAAACCTGCTAGCTAGCACGGTTTCCGTATGCGTTACCACTCCGCATGTGTTCAGTTACATACAAAATACAGAATCTAGAAAAAGGGCAAGAAAACAGTTCAAACCGATTTACTTAAAGGTAAAGTAAGACCTAGTTCTTTGTTTCACATGCAGAAAAATGTTTTTCAGAGGGGGAATGAGTATAATGTATGTTAGCAAATAGGATGCGTACCGTTGAAACCTCTTTCATGCCATAATACATTTTGTTTGCTTTTCCATTTGCTCTGACGTCTTTAGTAATTCTTCCATTTCTTACTTATAGCTTGCAGTCTGATGAATTGTGTCTGTTTCTTTTATCAGGCTTGAAAAAGTGCCAAGCAGGGTATCCCTTTATTACAATCTTACTCTTCCCTTCCAGGCACCTGTAAGACTTAACTAAATGAAGCGTTAAAGGTCTGCAGAAGTAGTAATCAAAATGGAATAAAATACTAGGTGCTGTGCTGTTTCTCCATTATTGTCTGAATTCTGCTTTGCCTTTATTTTTATCACAGTGGGGCGCCAAATCTAAAGTCTTATTACATTAAGTTAAGCATCAGCATTTAAATTTGAACTCTTTCACTGCAGATCGTCTTATCAGACAAAAAGAAGTAGGTGAGAAAGTAAGCCCATGGGAGATTAGGCTGGGGAGCTTCTGAGTGGAATGTGATGCAGAAAGATAAACAACAACAACAAAAAAAAAAAACCCAGAAAGGTGGATATGGGAGGTAAAAGAGAGAAAAGGAGCAAGAAGCATAATTTTGTAATTTTCAAATGGCAAGAGCCACAGCATTCATTCCCTCGCACCTTACTCATTAAGTGTCCTCATGCTCGGACCCTAAATTTGTGCTTTGCAGGCCTACGCTTCCAACACATACCCCTACCTCACCAAAGACCATGTCCCGTTCTGTTTTCTCCACTCTCCAAGCTTATCCCAACACCTTCCTGCCTTCTTCCCAAGCCAGCCCTGCTTGCAGGCCCCCAGCCTGCCAGCTGCAGCCGCCTCTAGGATCCCAAAGCCCTTTCAGCTTTGGCTTACTGCACCAGCCTCAGCACTCAGAACATTCCACACCTGCCGATCTCTCATATACTCTGCACCCCTATTGAGAAGATACTCTGTATTCCCTGACCTATCCAGGTCCCCTCCAACCTCAGCATACGGGCTAGATCAAAGTTTGGGATTTTTTAAGAGAGGACAGCCTGCAGCTGCTTGCTTTATTTCTGCCACAGGAGATATTCTCCCTCAACCAGATTAATCTGTTTTAGAAACCTAAGATTAAGAGGAATTATCTGAAACATCAAAACCAGTCCAGAGTCTCTCTGTGCCATTTAATACTATTACTGAGCCTATAGGGAGGCAGGACAGAGATGAGAAACATGTATTACTGTTGATTCTTATCTGAACTTTATAACAGCACCTTTGCTGATGATTTGGATTTCCAGCACGTGATAACTAGCTGCCCTAGTTGGGGCTGATTTTGCAGCTCAGATACTTAACAATGATGGTGTATTGGTTTTCATCAGGACCCGTAGTGCTACACCAATTTAGCAATACAAGAGGACTGAGGTTCCTTCCTCACACCCCTAGTTAAAAAATCAGTGCCTTAGTTAACTGCATATATACTTGTTCTTATGTAAATGTTTTCCCCTGTGATCGCACAATCGGGCAACTCTGTACCAGGAACAATCCGTGGATGATCATTCCAGCGGTTGGTTGTGTTGGAAAAGGATCACGGACAAAACTACAGTATAAACTACAAACAATTATAAGTCTTGGAAATCCCCACTTAAAATTTTGGAAGCATGTGTTATGCCATTGCCATAAGGCCACTGCTGAGCTGAGCCGCCACGTTAAATTATTAGAGCCCAGGCCAAATATATGTCTTTTAAAAGTTTCGTGTCAATGGTGGTTTTGAATCTCACAAAATACCCTTCTTCTCATGAAAACTCTTACAGTCCCATGCTACCACCTGCACATTTACAGGTAATTCTGCACCGTTTATAAGGAAGAGGGCTTAGCTGACCCTGCAGCGTGATTTTCTTTCCTTGCTGGAGTCCATGGGAGCGTGTCTCTATAGTGTAAGATCTCTAGTGGGACCGGGTACATAACACAGCCTTTTCTCTCCTCTACCACTGCGTGCAGGATAAGTAGATGGGAGATTTCTGAAAAAGAGTCATGCAGAAAATTTCCCACCACATCCCTATTCCGCAATAAAATGGGAGAATGAATTGAAAAGCACAGATGTGCTCCATACAATAAATCTTACCAGATAGTTAGGTATATTCACGTCCTCTTCTAGATTTCCTCTGTGCTGTTGTGCAAAAAACCAGCAGTGCACATGTATCTCACTCCAAGACAGCACTTACAGTGAGGAGCATACGTGGGAAAAGGGGACCGGGTACTATGGTAAAGGTTCATACCCAAGTACAGACTTCTATCTTCTAGGTTTAGGTGAAGCTGGTCAAGATGGGTGGAAGTAGAAGGACTAGAAAGGGGCGGTTACTGAGAAACTTCTGCTCTCTTCCAGGGGGTAAGGAAAAAGAGAGTTACAAGAGGTGAGAAAGGGAACCTCATTTTTGTTGGCTTGCCCTAAAGTCCTGGAATGCCCTTGCTAAGAGGGATAGAGGCAGAGGTGTTCAAACTGAAAGAGGAAATAATTGATATGCAGGCAGGAAAGCTGGTCGCGACATTTCGACAAGGTGGCTGTGCTGTTATCTCCTGATCCTCTCATGCCTGTTTCACTCACCCCTCCTACATTGCTTCTAAACCTTTCTTCTGGCTCTTTGACATCACAATGCAAGCATGTCTTAATCTTTACCATTTTAAAATGAGATTCAGCTTGTCCCTCCAGCTATCACCTTCTCTCCTTCCTCCCTTTAATTTCTGAACTTACTACCCACTTACAGTGAGCCTGGAGTTTGTGCTCTCCGGTTCCATTTCAGTGTTAATTTCAATACTTGCATCTCTGTCTGATTCTTATATCCCAACCTGACTAACAGTATGTCTACTGTTATTACAGTATGTCAGCTATCACTGCCCACAAGCTGCCTGTTGAGTAGCTAGCTCCACGTTTCTATCACCAAACTCCATTGTGAAATATGAACAAACCCTGTATCTTGCAAATTCCATCTGCAGAATTTGCCCAAAACAGGCCCATTCCTATCTACCCACATAAAATTATTGTCTGGGCTGTCATCGTACCACATCCGCATCCCCTTCCCTGGCTTAACAAAAGCAATCTTACCCTAATTAGATCTTGCCATTGTGAAGATGTGTTTCTTAGCCTGCTGTTTTGACCTTGCCACCTCTCCCTTTATGTCCCTCTGCTGGCTCCCTCCTCTGTGCTACATCAAACACATGCTGCTTCTCTTCCCTTTCCCTTTCCGGACTCATTAGTCTATCCTCCCCCATCCTCTTGTCTAATACCAAGACATTGACTTCCACACTGACCTACCCATGCTGCCAGTCTTAATTGTCTATATATTAGACTTTCAAGTAAGACTTCATGCTTCATGCTCTTTCTTGTGCTAACTCCCACCTCATTTTCCTCTTCTATACCCCAAACATCCCTTTGTTGTCACACTGACACAAACTTTAGGCAGCACATGCTCTATGACCTTCGGTGGTGTATGGCCTTCTACGTGGACTGATAAGCTGATCCCCTGTCTGTATGTACCTTGTCATCTATTTGGGCTGCATATTTCCCCTGGTGACAATCAGTGCAGTACTATCGGTAGAGAATAAGGATATCACTACTTGTGATAAATAAACAAAAATAAAATCAGAAACTGGCAATGTGTCAAGCAACAGGGAAAGAAAGCAAAAGTGGCCTAAGTTTTGCAACTGAGCTTTTATGAGGAGGAGAATAAAAGACAAATGTAAAGGTGGCTCACAGAGATAAGCGCTATGAGAGCTGAGGTTTTTGTAGCCTTTCATGCACCCATACTTCCCCACATACATTCAGACTTGTTCAGACATTAAAACTCATGAAGAGTTAGTTCAGATCCAACTCTAGCTCCAAATTTTTCAACCAGACCCATCTCTGAAGGACTCACAGAAACATGAGTGAAGCCTTCATAATCTCTGCTGAACAGAAGATGGTGCTGTTGTCATTGACATGTGCCTTCCAATTTTTTTCCTGGTGAAAAGAAAGCAAGTGATAGTGGAGAAAAAGAGAGGACAGCAAAGTAAAAGGAAAGGTATAGGAAGAAAGGTAACTGCCATTTCCTGGATCTTTACTGGAGAAATTTAGAAACTCAAAGGGAAGAATGGTAAATGCACAGAAAACCAGAAGGACTATCTAAAAGAGAGCCCAGATTTGGAATTTTCAGAAGGTGTTAGTACAGAGGGAGGTGTAAAAGCAATTAGGAGAAGCAGAGAGGCAGCACAGACTGTATGCTGGATGCACTTTTCCCCATTTCCCTGAAGATTCTATAAACTAGGCTTAGGAAGGTGCTGACTACTGTCAGTTCCCCACTGACTCTCTAAGGAGCTATTACTGATCATCAACACCTGGGAAGATCAGGCACAGTGTGTCTCAAGCCAGGCATTTGAAAACAGAGACATCAAAAGCCAGCAGGAATTTAAAAAAAATACCTTTAAATAATTGAATGGGGAAGCAGGAAGAACAGAATCAGGCAGGCAATGAGAAGCTGTGACTGCAGAACGAGCCTTCTTGCACTGAACCATGCAGTGCGCGCTTTTGCCGTCATCAGGGCTGTGCTACATGGCTTCCTTTCTTTATCTGCACAGGAAAAGAGAGCACAGGAAAGAAACAGTAAGGTATCTTTAGGATGGTACTGTTAGTATTGTGCTGTGAGATTACCCACATCTAGGTAAGAGATTCCAGCCTGAAATTTTTCTTTGACTGAGCAGGATAGCTACATTTGCCAGAAACACTCTGATATTCCTGGGCTTTTTAGGATGTTTGCTTTAAAAAAAGAAACTAGAGTTCTACTGTTGTAACACTGTAAACATCCTTCATTCAGAAGCAGCATTTAAAGGCAGCTGGTGAAAAGCAGTTACGTCCAAGTAAACATTCCTAATGATGGGAAGTTGCAAATCAATGCTACGCGGTTTGTAACTGTGAGCTATAGAGGGGAAGTTAAGCTGGTAAATCTCTAGTTAGACTGAGTGCAGTGGAATGGTCAGGAAAAGATGAATTAGGAAAAAGAATTAGATATAATCCTTTGCCATCTGTCTTTATTTTGCTAGCCTGCTTGACAGGACACTACTGAAATCTGCAGTCATTTTTTATCTGCTTCTTGTAGCTGAAGAGCATTTGCTGTACAAACTGGAATTAAAATGCTTCCCAGTAACAGTTGGCTTTCCCATTTGTTGACCCCATTTGCTTTCCTTTTTAAAAAAAATTTAGGATTTTCCATTCAGCCATAGGCTGCACCATTCATTTTTGACCTCTCCCCCTTGCCAGGACCCAGAGCCGGGTGGTAAAGCTTAAATAGATTTTACCATTGACTCTACAGGGAAGCAAAAGGGCTGTTAAAATGTACATAATCCATGCTTCTCCAGCTTTCAGCCTGAAAAGCTTGTATAGATCTGGAAGAAATGTGACAATTGAGAGAATGTCTGTATGGTATCACAGTTCCTCCATAACTGCTTTTGTCTATAGGTCTTCATGTAGCAAATCATGTAAACACGAGCTTATCTCTAAGCACATGCCCGAGTATTTTGCTGCCTCTGGATTTTAGTGTACGGGGGATTCTACTGATAATGAACCAGATAAGAAGATTTACTGTAGTGGGGAAAATACTCTGTAGCTTCTGCATGAAAATTTACCAGCTGCAACCCTGGGAGCCTTTAGCCTTTTTAAAGCCCTGGTGTTATTACTGGGAGTAATACTAGAGGAAGGTGGATAAAAAAAATTCCCCAGTATAGCCAAAGCAAACCACAAGGACCAATCTGGTTCTCACGTACTTCCGTGGGAACAGAGCAAAATGCCACTTTATTTTGGGGAGGGAGGAAAGAAGGAAGGAAGAGAGGGCAGGAGACACGGAGGAAGCTTTCATTTTATTTCCAACTCCTAGGTATTTTTCTTTGCAAATGTGAAGGTTTGCAACTCAGTGTCTTTTCAGAATGCAGCATATGAAGAACTATGTAGCTCCTCGGTTTCAGGAAATACAGCATAGGTGAGTAGCTCTTCAGGGATGAGGTAAAGTTAATCTGCTGTCCCTTCTGGGAGCATAGAGATAGCCCACTAGGTACAGAGAAGTTATCCTTGGTTTTCAGATCAGTGGAGGAATTGGTCAGGCACTGGTTGAGAGCAAGGTTGTTTCCTCAGCGGGAAGTCAGGACATGAAATGCCCAGACCACTGCTGCCTTCCATCTCTCACAGTCTTTTACATCAACATAAAGCAAGGGAAAACAGGTTTAAAATATTCTCCTTCATCTTCCATAGTGCTTTAGGTTACGCTGGTTTAACTAACCTCACAAGGAAAAAAGCAGGAGTCAGTTGTGTCAAGATGTAATTTTCACATTTTGCCTTGTGCATTTGACTTCAAAGAACTTCTTCCGAGTTTATTTTGAATTTCCCATACTAAAAATAAAGACACAGAACAACTCATCAGTTTAGCTGAGAACAGCAGCTTTGAAAGCATTAGGCAAGAAGCAGCTCTACTGTTTTGAAAACAGCTCCTAATGCTGTTGTCTTTAATGGGGATGGCTAATCTTCCCCGTTTTCTCATATTCCCTGTGATTCTCTCTAAGTGGAAGCCTGCCAGTTATTCTGCAAAACTCCTGACTCATTCTGACATCATTTAGGGCCTTCTTAATTGATTGCAGTATATCTTCAAAGTCAGAGGAGGGCTCTTGTTTGATGCGGTAAAAGGTTTTCCAAGAGGTTACAATCTTTTCAGTTTTTGTAGTGTACTTTAAAGATAGTGGGATCAAAGGACAACCCCCCAGATCAGCTCATTTTTAGAAATACCTCACTTTTACAATTTCATTATGAAGTCAGGGGGTGATTTTTAAAAATATTTTTCAATTTTTAATTAATTCATTTACCTTGGCCTTGCAGGTCTATCTTGGGTTCTCTTCCTGCTGTCCATACAGGAATAGCAAAAAAGAGGCATTTATCATATTGTAACAACATTTCTTTTTTGCTTCACCCCTTAAAGCTCAATCTCGTAAAAAATTATAATAGTAGTCTTTTACACATTTATGAGGTCTTCCATTAAAGTCCATTCAAAGCATTTTATAGACAGTAACGTATGAAGCCTCAAAGCACACTGCTGAGGTATTTATTACCACATTTTTACACTCAGGGAAATGTACCACAATAATCACACAACTTGAAGACCACAATAAGTAGTCATCAGGTTTGGGGCAATAGAAACACTTTAATGGAACCCAGCATTCAGAAGCTGAATCATTTTCTGAAAGTATGGCTCTCCTCTAGTAGCTGCCCAAAAATGGAGGCATCCAAAATAACTCTCCATCTTTGAAATCTTGACATTAAGATGTTTTCTTCGACCTCCACCTCCTGTCACTGCGTCTAATTAGTTCCCTTTTTTTATTCAGTGTTGCATAATTCTTGAAACTTCCCACTGTAGAGGCATAACACAATATTGTAAAAAAATTGCTTTCTTCAAAAAAAAAAAAAAAAGCGATGGCGTTTTCCAGAAGCATTTCACCTTAGCCTAGACCCCTTCTGGTTTCCCTTGAAATCACTGTATATACGAATGCTGAGCAAAGCTGTTTCTTTGGAGATCTTGCAATCTTTTTCATGGGAAACCAGTTTTATAATACATGCTCATATTGGAGTTACATTTGTAAGCCCACTGTAGAGATCTCTGACCATCTGTGCTTTAAAAAAATGGTGTTTACAGATAATGGTGCAGATTTTCCCTCACAAAAACGTTTGGAAAACAGAAGCCAGAGAGAAAATTCCCAACTTTTTGTTAGCTCTGCAAGGAAGTTCTCAGACAAACTATCGTAAAAGCCTGTTCTAGATTCAGCATCATTACCGTGTCAAAAATGCATGTTCCTTCTTTACCTTTCTGATGAGATCCTCTCACATACCAAAAAGGTCCTAAACATCCATGTTGATACATAGTTTTTGACACTAAATGCATAAATGCTAACTAGTTCCATATTCTGGACTGTAAGGCATCCTAAAATGTGTGGCTACTAAGAAAAACAAATCTAAAAATAGCATTGAGGTGTGTGCATGTTTGACTTTGTGTGTGGAAGGGGAATTCAGCATTTCTCATCTCTTGATAATTCTATGTAAATATACTCAGTTTATATTATATAAATACTTAGCCCACCTAAACAGCATCGAGGCAGATTCATCCTGGACTCTTAACAAAAGAAACATTTGTGTAGCTTCTAATTTGTGGATCACTGTTAATAAAATGTTGCAAGAGATACTTGGTTAGTCATGGCTTATGATACAAAGTCCAAGCCAAAATCGTGTTCGTGCTGGTATGGCGTAATACAGCGTTAAGAAAGAGTCAGTTAGAGGCAGGAAACAGCCAACTTTTGTCAGTAAAATGTTCCTTCACTTTAGAAAGAAAAATAACCAAAAAATGAATTTTTTTATACTCACAAAAACAAATTAGATCTTTCCTTTCTCTTAAAAATTACCCTCATATCTGGCAATAAATTTGGTAAGATATGACATTTCAGTAAGGATTAGCAATACTTCTTCATTCAGGACTTCATAAGTGACAAAATATACCTGAGAGATGAGGGAAAGGGAGAAGATTAAAATAAGTAATCATGTTCTTAAAAAAGAACCTCAGACTTTTAACTCTTGCAATAACAAGGGAAACCCAGCAGATGGTGGAAGGAGACCACAGTGCTGAAGGAGTGAGCTTGTCATTTTGTTACAGTTATGGACATTAGCCCTCAGAGGAAGTTACTGTCATATTATTCATAATGCACCGTAAGTGTTTAAAACAAAAATAGGACCAGAATTGTTTCAACTGTGCATTTTGTGTCCAGAAATTTAGGTGAGATCGTGTAAGACTGATTTTGACTAACATGCCAAATGTATTCTTTTTAACTGTGGAGCTGAGGCTTTGTTTTAAAGCCAATTGACATAAATGACAGTAAAAAATTACTTACCTAATAAAAATGCTGGTGGCTGCTTTCATTTTGTCTCTAACTGTTGTTGGAGAGGGAGTGTATTTTATTTGTCTGTCTTTTTTGTGGGGGGAAATGTTTTTGTTTTACCAGCATTTTGATTTATTGTTCAGCTGGTAGCTGAACATCATATCTGCATCACCCAAAGATGTAACAACAAGAAAAAGACATTACACTTTTCAGACCATATTTGCTCTCTGAGCGACAAGACCCTGCAGAGCTCCCTATCTGCAGCAGCTTCCTGTCATGAGTGCCAGCGAAGACCTGGAATCCAGCAATATGTCTGCTGTAATCCTAAGAAATGTACAATTGGGGGCTGACATCTTGTTTTATATCTCGTTCGTTCTTTAAATATTCTCTCTCTCTAACTTCTATGTCTGGCTTATGCCATATCAAGATAGACGTCAAACACCTGAGAGATGATCCAGATCAAAGGCACCCCGATTTTTCTCTGTAAAGGATCAACTATTATATAAAAAACAGTATCAGTGTTATTGCCATTTTGGTGGCACTTTCAGTGATTAGAATGGGCTTCAGAAATACCAGGACAGAAATGCTGGCAATGGGGAACAGTGCTCTGCAGAAGCACTGGATGACAGAACGTAGGTCTGAAGTGTCAGTATGGCACACCTCTTCCTACTCATTGTTTTGGCACCTAACTCTGCTGTCCCACAAGCACCCCAAGCACTCCTTTGGCCCTAGCAGAAGGCCCGTAAAAATGCATTCTACAAATAGTTCTCAAACAACTAGGCTTATTACAGCAGGCTGAAAATAAAAGTGATGGGAGCTTAGGCCCATTTTTGATTGGTGGATGTCCTATCATTTTTCTGTTCGGGGCATGTATCTCCTGCTGAGTGACTCTGAGTGGGCTTATTTTGGTGGGTACTTTTTGCAGACTTGGTGGCCGTAGCCGGCAGATGCCCACTGCTCAAGCTTGAGAAGCTTGCTATGGGCACACCATCTTTTACAGTCTTCGGAGATGAACAGCGGTTGCTTATACCCAGACTGCCAGCTGCCTGCTACCTGCAGCTCAGCGTTCCAGTGCTGCCGGTTTATCCCTTTCTCTGTGCCTCCTGTGCTTCTCATCCAACACTTGCTAAGGTGACATTATCCTCTGCCTGAGTACACAAGTCCATGACAAGTCCCAGCTGGGCACTTCAGTTTTGTAGCTTTGGTCACATTTGAGACCACAGCATTAAACGTGAAAAGCACAACCTGCGTGAACCTTTAAGGTAGCATTGTACATGCTCAACATCTGTCTCATTTTATAGGTAATGTACCACTTTTTTTTTTCTTTTCTCTGTTCACTTCTTCTGGGAGCAAGGCTATTTTCCTCTGTGTCTGAAGGGGCTCTTCTTTCATGCCTGAGTACTGTACTGCCTTGTGTGTACACCTCGAAGTGGGCTTGATGTTAGAATTGGTGTATCGTTCACACGTGATCACAGATGACTGCATTCTGCTTGAGTTCTTCAGCAATATTGTTTTCTGGGGTATTGCGTCTATTCCCACAGTCAGTGCTCTTTTTCTTCTGCTTCGATCTGTGCACTGTCAATCAGGTCTGCAGAGTGTGTAATTCAGTGCTATCTCTGTGTCTTCTGTGCACAGCAGGTTAATGTATTTGAGGTTTCATGGAAATATGTGTTTACAAATGCTATATTACATGAGCAAGACCTTATCTGCCCAAGAAAATAGTTTACATCCCAGAACACGGTATATCCAGAGGAAATAGTCTGATAGGAGTACCTTCTCCTGCTGGTAGTTCTGGGAGGTCTTTATTTCATCGCTTGTGGGAGACTTTGGCTTTCACATGTTTCTTCTGTTTTTCTATGATTCCTTTCGTCGCTGCTAGGCACATTAATGATGCCACTGCTCAAGGCATCAGAAGATGGAAGCAGATTGAGCCGGGCTTTCTGTGAGATTGTTTCTCCATTCAAGGACAGAGATGCCATGTATTTTCTTCGTGTTCTTCGGCATGAATAAAATTTCAGGCATTTTATTGCCGTTTGGTGGCGATGCTGTGGTGATGATCGAATTGAGTAAATTTGAGGATGGATTGCAAGCAGAGAGATCTGTGTTCCCACTGCATGGGATATTCTGCCCGCTAAAGTACTCCATTTCTTTAAACTCATCCACTGACCAGAAGTCTGAGTAGCAGCCCAAATAGCCAGATTAGGGGTGGGGAGGTGCATTCCTGTTCTCTCCATGGACGGTGGGAAGAGCAGTGTGTTTCCACTGCTTTGCTGGTTGCCCTATACATGCCGCAACAGACCATCAGATGTGGGCTAGCCTCTGGCATATTTGGCCAAGACAGAGTGTTACCGGCTTCCTCTGCAAAGACTGCAGGTCTAGAGAAGAGCTGGGCAATTCCCGAAGTGTCCATTCCTCACAATCTGGGTATTGTGATTTCCTGTACATTCAACCTGTCTCAGTAGATCCAGTACTCTTGAAAATGGGGCCATTTTCCCCTGCTTTCTGGCCTTTCCAATAGAAAAAATGGAGGTCACCACATGATTTCATCTTGGATTTCTTCCAAATCCTTTAGGTGGTGAACTTGGCTTGACTGAGGCTTTCTGTATCTTTACATTGTTTCTGTCAGATTCACATTCAGCTGCTGTATTTTGGGGCTGCGTACAGTGGCAGCTATAACCATGTCAGTCTTTTTCTTCATTTTGGATACCTAAAACTTAGCGTGAATGCTTCAGAGACATGTGCTGAAGGTGATGTGGGGCTGCCAGCAGCAATCTAAAATGTTGCCAATGGTTTAAGATCACTCTCTGCTCAAGTGGTTTCCTATTCATGGGTACACTGACAACACCTTTCACTTGCAGATATTATTGAAAGATTTAGCTTTTCTGTTTGGATGTATAGAATCATAGAAACATAGAAACATTAAGGTTGGAAAAGACCTCTAAAATCATCAAGTCCAGCCATCAACCCAACACCACCATGTATCTCTCTGTTCTGCTGGAGATACTGAAATCGAGCTATAGGTTAGCAAGTGGAACGTGTCTTTTCCTAAGGGGTAGCACTCCTCATGAGCAATATGTTATATATCTGCCTCTTTATTAAAGGTGGGATAATTAAGTGTCTGTTCTTTCACACGTGTGATACCAGTTGTCCATACTGCATCTTTATTCAGGAGCTATGTCAATGACTTGCACATATGTGAAAACTGTGGAAGAAAAGTTGTCAGGTTACAAATCCCAACGACTCTGGATGGAGTCTGTGCATTTGAGAGTAGGAAGCTGCTGTATTGCTCTAGATTGCTGAGGTTGGTCCTGGCCCTTGGAAGATTAACAGATGTAATACAGGATACTGCAAACAATCCCAACACCATTATGGTTTTATTCAGCTCTAGATCTATTCCCTGACTCTTTCTAACTGACAGATGAAGATGGGATCATGATGTATCTCAGCTTCTGCCACACGATCTCTGCCTCCATCCCCAGAACATCAGCAGCCATTACACTGATCCCTCAGAGTCCTTTTAATACATCTTGCTGACAGCGCTGATGCTTTCCCACCTCACATCTGATCCCAGTGGTGCTCTCAACCATTTGCATCTGCTCTTTTCCTGGATGTGGTGAGGTAGTTTCTTTCCTTATCCAACAGTTCTTGTCAATAGCCCATGTACCACGAATATGGTTGTTCTCGCCAAGCTGGATATTTCCTCGCTGGTAGCCATTCAGTTGAATACTCTTTTAGTGCTTGTTGAACTTACTTCAATCTTCAGAAAGGGGTAGCTTGTCTGGCTTCTCAGCATCCATACTACTTATGTGACTTGTGGTAGCCCCTGACATTAGTTAAAGATGTCTTCCTTTTCCATTCCCTCTACTGCTCCAATTCATTTTTCCTTTTATGCTGTAGTCACTCCTGGAGGCACAAGTTGTAAAGATAGAAGCAGATGAAGGCAATTGTATGCCTGGAAGACATCCTCTCCTTCAAACACTTCTTGATATGCCTCCTAACAGCTTCATTGCAGGGATGCTAGCGAATATTGCCAGCTCAGCACATGTAATGTTTTTTTTAATTTGTTCTGCTTGCATTGCCTGCATGAATTGTTTGCTTCAAACTTAGAGCCCCTGTGCGGTGACGAATTCACTGGGTGCAGCTGAAAGCAGAGGATTTGGTGTTGCCAGCAACACTGATTTGATTTGCCATTTACTCTGCCTAATGGCATGGGGTCATTGCATTGCTTTAATTCAGCTTTGCATGGTTATAATTCCTTTCCCTCCTTGGCATAGCTCTAAGGAAGCCTTTGCAACCTAACACATTTAGTAATGTCCTACTGTCTCCCTAGTATTCATTCTCCTGACTAAGTGCTACTGCTGTCTCTTGGCACACAGCTCAGAGTTTTATTTTTGCCCTTTTGCACCATATTAACGTCATCGCTGTGCAAACTTTCCTACCCTGTGCACATTTTTCTCACAGCACCAAAGGTCTTTCCTGATGTTCTCTGCTTCATATTTATGCATTTGCTTTTGTTGTTATTTTATGCTTCTCAGTTCTGCCTTCTGAGCTAACTGTATCCACCCCAACTATGTTCTGCTTTTGGCTGGGTGCTTTTGCAGCAGCTTTAGACACTCCTGTAGTTTACTAGCAGTGAGGACAGCTTTTCTTTCAGCAGTCTCCTTGCACTTTTTTCCCACTTATGAATCTACCACTAATTACTTCAGGTTTTAAGATTGCATACTCGCATGAGTCAGCCATTTTCTGCACAGTTTGGCAGTGTACCAATCTATTGTTTCTCCAGCTTCTTGATTACACAACTGTGGGGCAGATACCTTCTCTGTGTGTCATTTTTCTGAGGACTGGAAATGCTTCTGAGACATTTCTAGGATTTTGCATGGGGTTCTTCCAGTCTGCAGTTGGTATACATCCAGATGCTGCAGAAACACGTGGGAGCCATTGCCCAGTACAGCTAGCAGCATGAATGGGCTTATTTTGGCTTCCTGTTTACCCAGCCCCATGGCAATGGGTTACATTTCCCATGTGACTCTAAGAAATGGCTAGCAGAGCTACTGCCGATACTTCCTCTTTCATTTTCTGCAGCTTTGGGAGAGGAACCTGCTATGAACCCACGATGCCTTCTCTGTACTTCTGTGTTTTGAGGAAGTGTAGGGTTGTCTCTTCTTTTCCAGTCTTCATGGCTGCCTATGACACATGCCCGCCTAATCTCTTTTGCCACCATATCCGATGTCTGCACTGGCACTGACCATGAACCTGACACAGAGAACCGGGGAGCCAATGCTGGTTGCTGGTCCCTATCTTCTCCCCTTTCCCTCCTCCTCTGCGAGTGCTACAGCAGTAAGGAGCTCCCCGGCTTTCAAGCAGAGCTACCTCCTCTTCTGGAGCTCACACAACCCATCCCAAAAGTAAATTGCCAGCTCTTCCTTTGTGGTGCTAGGGCAGGCTCTAAACAGTCAACCAGGGACGGACTGCTGTAATGGAGACTGTGGATTTTGTACAGGAGTCAAAGCAAGAGAGAGCTGTGCAGCCTGAAAGATGATCAGAAGATAAAATGGCAAAGGCTGAATTTCTAAAGACATTCTAATGCCAATTAGAAGTCTGAAATCTTCCTGACTTGCCCTGCCCCAGAAATTCAGATCAAATAATGCACTGAGTTGTTCCCACAAAAGGAGCTGGAAATTCAATAGGTCAGATTGTCAGCTAGAATAAGTCCACTGACTCCAGGGGAACTACTCCACTCTCTGTCATCAGAGAACCTGGCCCCATGACCGTGAGCTGCAGATTTTCCACATGGCTGTTTCCTTGGGACTTGCATCATCGCCCTGCACAACAAGGAGAGTCCAAGGTCCCAGTGTAGGAGGATTTTTAAGGAAGCAAAGCAAGAGACCCAAAAAAAGCTCAAGTTCATGTTGCACCTCCATAATGCCACCTGGTTTAGTAGACTTGTGAATCAGTATCTTCCCACATCCTCAGGTGCCACGTGATTGGTGCCAGATCTCAGTGCCGAGTCCTTCAACTCACACCAGAAGTGGGGGAAGTCAAGGACCCACAGAGCAGCTGTGCTATGGCTTTGCTTCTAGCCAGTCCCACCCCATCTATGATGCAATACACGCAGGATCAGGGTACAGATAAAGACTGCCTTAAAAGCATTAGTTTCCCTTACTCCTGTCTCCTGACCTGCTGTTCGTTAATATAGAAAGGAATATCTTGTCTCTCAGTCTTACAGTGAGAACCCAAATCATAAAATAACGTGTAGGATTTCTAGGATGAGCAATGCCGGTGGAAATGAGTTTTAGAAATTCTGCCTGAAATTCCCAAAGCATGACATTTTCCCCTAGGCAGAGAGCCTGCAGACAGTTCCGTGCATCAATTAATAGGTGTTAAGTCACGTATTCAGCCCCATGTGGGCTGCTCCATCAGTGAGATTCAGCTAAAAATCACAGTTAGGAAGAAGAATTTCAGTGCTGCTATGAAGAAGAATGATCATTACCTAACACACCTCTCCTTGCAAAGGCATGAATTCAATGATTTACTAGTTCTTTCCCAGTACTGACTACTGTGGTCTTATACGCTGTATATCATATTAACAAAATAAGAGCTTTGGTGTGATCCCTTCCTGCCCCCCGCTGTCACCCTGAACCTTTCATGTGAGGACTGAAAATCTAAACTGTTTGTTTTAAAATTGTCAGGACAACAGGGGGAAAAACTCTTAAAAATGAGCTACTAATTATTAATGTGAATGCTTTTCGCATCCATCTCCTGCTAACTATCTCAATGGAATGATTCAGTTGAACATCACGCAGTGAGAAGATCCATTTGTCATACTTCTTTAATTTTTTTATCCATTTGTAAAGCATCCCAAAACCTAGCCAGCAATAAAACAGCAAAGAAATTGCCCAAGGCATCCTCTTAAAGAAGCAGTATGGGCTGGGTTCTGTTCTGCCACATATTGGTCTAAATCGGTAGTCATTCCATGATGTCAGTGAAACTGAACTGCCGAAATGCAGAGGCAAATCTGGCCCCATGATCTAATTCCGTGATGAAATTGGTAGTGTAAATAATGACTGTTGCTGTTCAGCTCTTCCCCCCAACTCCCCAAAGTGCTTTAATGAATAACAAATTTTATGAATAAGCTTTAATGAATGACTGAATACATTTTAGCGGCCAAACTAGTAAGATGGTAAGTTAGAACACTTTCCTTCACACTTTCCTCTCCTCCTATAGCCCCGCTGCCTTCCTTTGCTTCCTTGAACCAGAGAATTGCCCCTTTAAACTTTAAACTACCCATCAATCACACATACAATTACCACATCCCAGCAGGGATTATCAAACTGCAAAAGTGGACAGTTTTTAATTCCAGGAAAGACGTTCCATATTTGTTTTAAACATCTAACTTATGTTCCAAAATACAAGTGCTGAAACAGAACAAACCTTTAGGCATTTATTCCTTCCTCCCCCTCCGCCCCGAGATTAAAATCCATTCATTTCAATCAAGTCATTCAGAGGAAGGCTGTAAAATGAATGACATAATTAGCCACTTAATATAGTGCATATGGAATTTTAATTCCAGCTGAAAATCAGAGAGGCTTTTCTAAAGCTGTTCACTGGCAAAAAAATAGTGGTATTTGAAGACAGCCAACACTTTTCAGTTTAGTGCTACTTTTTTGTTTGGGCTCCCTAGTACGCTAAGCGTTACCAAATAAACCTTCTTGACTTACATCAGAAGGGGGCAAATGGTATTGCAGATGGAAGAAGTCACGAAGACAGTGAGACTAAGGACCCGGTTTTGCCAGGTTACAGTGCGCTCACAGAGAACGAAGTGACCACTCATCTTGCTGAATACTATGGGAACCAGTTTTGGGACAATTTTCTGAAATGTCTTCCAAGTGGCTCAAGCACAACATTCAAAAATGGAGGCACCTCCAATCAGTCCATACTTCTGATAATACTTAGTCATGCACCCAAAGTCGTATGAATAACGTGTATCTGATCCAGCAGCAGTTTTAGCCAAATGCCTTCTGACTAAAGCAATGGGATTTTATGGGTGCAGCTTAAAAATTAATCAAAATAAACAAATAAAACACCCCTTACAGGAGAACTAGAAGGCAGCTGGGCAGTCTGCTATCTGATGAACTTGACTGTCTCTGTAACCAGTCCATCCTGTTCAATCCTGCTGGCCACCCATTTCTGTTCTGCTTGTATTGACATATTCTGCAGGCATTTAACCATGTTACTGAGTCAGGTAACACTAAAAGATGACCCATTAGCCAGTCAGATTAAACAAGAGACACTGAACGGCAGATAGTAGCCAAAGGGTAGGGAACGGGAACAAGTCAACATTACTCAAGGGGTTAGCAAGATGTTCCAAAATGTAATCTCAGTGTTCATTTTATTGAGTAAATATACAGTCAACCCCCATTTGCACAAGCCTTGATCACATGAGGTAATCATTTCTGGGGAAAAAAGCCACACTCCACCAGCATGGATTTTGTGTAATGAAATACTCTCCCCCACACACGCTCCTCCCAGGCTTCGGGAGTGATTTCATTTACTTACCTTACTTTCACTGCCTGCTGATTGCTCCCAGACCCATATGCCCATACCAAGGGGAATGCAGCAGGAAGTGCAATGGGTCTGCTATGAAAAAAAGGCCCAAGAAAATGCTGGAGACAGAGCAAAAGGTTAAAAAAGCATGTGTTTAAAGTGTTGAAATCCCCTGGCATTGATCTATACCCCAGATTACCCCAATTGTACTCTTTTCTTTCTTTTTTTTTTTTTTTTTTTTTTTTTTTTGTTCTTTTGGTGCAAACCAAAACAACCATATTAAAAATATGCTTACCAGTGTAAATCTATATTCTTTATGTTCTTTTTTTGGTTTGGGTTTTTTGGTTTTTTTGGGTTTTTTTGCAAGGATTGAACTGAACTTTGTAAACCCAATACTTTGGGTTGCATGTGGGAGGGCTTTTTTTATTTTGTTCTGAGAGAGGGGGTGAGGAGGAGCGTCCTGATCCAGACTAATGGAAACCTTTGAGGGTTCCCCTCATACCACATCACGCCAATCCCATGCACTTTACTGGTTGCATAACTCCAGTCACCGCGACATTATTCTCAGCCTAATCTGGCGTACCTCGTTGGTGGGGGAGAAATTAAAAGTGAACCTGCTCAACAAAGCAGCAGAAGGTCTTTGTAGAGATCTGCAGCATCTAAACTCTAAAAGGTCATGGGGCTGTTTTCCTGAAGAATTGTCCAAGTTGAACAGGAGTGCAAAGTTTTGTATCACAACTGGCACACACAAGATGGAAGACGTGCACCAAAATTTTGGCTTTTTCTTCCATGTCCCATAGGCAGTACGAATCAAAAGGGCTGTTGGCTCTCTGGGGGCTCTCTACAGGCCTTGCAACACCACTGGAATCCCCTTCCCAGGACAGTAGTGCAGGAGCTTAGGCCAGCAGTTAAGAGTCACATGCCAATCTTTCACTCTGATTGCCACACAGGATTGATTGGGAAAGAGAAGGGAACAGTCCAGTTTTTCCAGTATTCCAGCTCTCGGCCTCTTGGGGACTTGGTGCTGAGGCAAGAACCACTGATCCGATCCTTTGTGTAACCAGGCTGCTGGCCTTGCACACTGATGCTCTGTTAACCTCTGGAGCCCCACAGCCTCTCACCTTGCAGCTCTCCAGTATGGTCCTCAGCTGTTAAGCAGCAGACCTCAAAGTGAAATGCAAACGTTTTATTTTTAGTTGTTTATAAAGGTCCCATCACAACAGCCCTGGCCTCATGTAATAATCAATAATATACACCAGCAAAGGCCTGCAGACAGTTAAGAAGTGTCACTGCAGAGTTAAATTGTACAAGACCTCCAAAATTATCCTTTCCAGCCTGAGCCAACACAGAGCCTGGCATCGCGCTCTGACAGTCAGCGTATTTGGAAGCAAATGAGGGACCCGCCACTGATGCCTGGCAGTCTTGGAAGTGTAATATTACAAAGACTTATAAAAATGCATCTCAGAATGTCTTGCTTCCATGCACTGCTTTTTTTCTCCTTTAATTATTTGATGTTTTTAACTGCAGGAAACACCCCCCTGCCCTTGGAAGAAGAGCAACTGTGTCACAGAGATCATGGTCCCTTTAAAGTTCATGTGGTTACAACATCGATGTCCCACTTCTGTCACAAACTGTGTCACTGCACATCTGGTCTGGTCATGTTTGCTTTCTGCATGCCCTTTCCTGCTTAGGGATCACCTTGAGAGGACGTCGCCCTCCATTCAGCGGCGGGTGAGCAGCCACGGTGGCACCTGTCCAATGGAGGAAACTGATGAGCCATCATGTTTCCCCATCCAACACCAGCAGGGCCCTGGCTTGATTGCTCTCTTGAAAATGCTGCATCCAGATGGAAATTCCCGCTTGGAGAAAACTCTCCAAAATGCATGTATCCATAGGACATTACTGGGCAAAACCAAGAAAAGGAGTCTGTTTGTGTCTCTAAAGCCTGCCTCCACACTAATTTGACTTCAGGCCTCGTTATTCCTGTTGTGCTTACTGCAATAGCTTACCACTGTCAACAGGAAGATTTATCAGGGTGGCCAAGCACTGACTGACTCAGCATGGTTGGAGCTTAAGGACTGCATGAGGATGGATGGATGGAAGTCGGCGTGGAGTAGAGCGTCACCAGCCTTCAGCCCGAAATGGCTGCAGGGGGAAGCTCTTCTACAAAATGCAGTACAGCATCAGGCAAATTTAAACTCCTTTTCCCAGCTACAACCTCTCCATCATTCTGGACAAAGATTGGAGGCTGTTTCAGCCTGACTGGTGTTTAATGCTCCCTGGCCTGCCCTGTGAGATGCAAGAGACATGCACCATGGCAACATCAAGCTTCAGCACGCTGCTTTCCCACAGTATTGAATCTTGAGCTACTGACCATGCTTGCCACCTTTGCACCACTCTTCCTGAGTGGGTTAGACCCACAGACCTTCTATGCTCCCCTCCATATTACAGACCCACAGCAATCTCCTAATCTCCCTGCTCAAGAAGTCAACAAATAAAAAAACTTGTGGCATGTCTTCCGCAATACACATGCTTCTCATCATGGCAGGTGTAGAGAAAAGCTGTAGAAAATGTGGGTGAGGTACTCTCTGCATACTGTCTAGCTGGGAGGACATTATTTCTGCATATTTTCCTGGGTTGCCATTTCAAACATGATGCTTTGCTGAGTGGGATTTGTCTCACCCTGCTTTAGATATCTACATCTGAGCCAGTCACCTTTCATATTCAATGAAGAGAAATAGGCATGTCTGGGGTGTGAATCATCTGATTTACTCCATACCTCTCCTTTAGACTAAGATGAATCACGCCCCAGAAGTGCTTATTTTTCTCCATTGACTATAAAGGGAATCAAGATGAATACTCAGATACAGACATCTGCATTTGGTCAGATGACTCTTACCCTGCACCTTCTGGGAAACAGCTTCAGGTAACATCCTCCACACAGGCAATCACTACCCTGCCTCTGTCTGTCACTCACCCATGCCATATCCTAAAACCAAGACAGTTGTTCACTCATGCTCCCACCCCAAAATCTACTATACGGCCAAAGCCAGCACAGAGATCTGAATAGCAGTCTTTGCTAGAAGAATCTACAGAAATTAATGGGGGAAATAATTGGGAAATGTATTACTATATTGAAGGAAACCCCAGAATGGAAGGGTAGCATTGGAGTAACATGCATGGAAGGAATTATCATTATCGGCATAGAAGACGGGATCCCATTAAAAACACTCAGTTCAGGGTGGGGGCTGGGGGGCATCCTCATTTCCATTGGCAACTGTAACACCAGGGACCACAAAAAAAGAAGAGTTATCAATTTTTCACAAAACCCAAGAAAAAAGGAAATGGAAGTATCCATTTGGAGAACTTCATTCATCCCCACAGGGCTCTGTGAAGGCAGGTATTGGTAAGGCTGATTCCTAGTGCATTCCCAGCACTGGAGACCTGATGTGCACAGAGTGCAGGGAAGTGGCAGTGGCAGGTCACCTGTTGGCACAGCGCTCCGCTACAGTCTTCCACCTACACGAGGATGGCCACGTCAACCAGCGATCAATGGCCTGTCTCCCTACAGCAGATACCCATTTCAGCGCATAGTCATCAGCAGCCTTCTGCTGAAGTCTAGCTCTGGTTCAGTTATATCACCCTGCATTTGTATGGTACTCTTATTTACCTGCTTTTGTTTGTATCATCAGCCACGTGCTGCTTATATTTATCATGGGAAAGCTGGATCAGAGATTTCATTGAGGACCAGCTCATCTCATGAACATGACACGCAGCACATGCTGTGCTTTTTCCGTGGAATCAGTTAGAAACATTACCTTGCTTGGGATACATTCATTACCCACAATGCCGTTTCCTTGACATGTCAGGCCATTTTCATAGGCATCCTTTGTGGATGCCCTTAAGGTTCAGAAGTCTCCCTGCCTCCTGTTCCCATCCATGCCCTCAAGAGCACTCACTTGCCGTCAGAGGTGTCAAAAAATACAGCATCCATTTCTCACATGAAGCACGTACTAGCCAGAAATAACTAGTGTTTCCATTCGGCATGGCTATCTACCCTTTGGTCTTCCAAGCATTCACTATACCCACATTCTGCAGCTATGCAAGGGAACATTCATTTGCTCCTTTTCCTGGCCCAAGTCTCCAGCAAGAGATTTCCTAAGGGGCACAGGAGGACAAGCTGGGTTTCTGCGACTGACAGATGGAGTCATAGCACTGTTGATATCCATTAGCACAGACCTATAAAATGTCCAGGACAAACATGAGTTTTGGTTAAAAACAAACAAAAAGGATTTTTATAATGTTGATGAAATATTAAAAGTTTGTTTTATTTTTACAAAGACAATGCAAAACATCTGGAATCTCAAATAAGTCTCTGCACGCACTGTTTTAACCCAAGTTCCCTGATATTCATGGAATTTCCCCTGCACTTCACTCTGAGCGGAGCTGACTGGCTGAGGTGAACCAGGCTTCTTTCCTGCGTTAGGAGAAACAGCTGGACACAGAACTTTTGCTTTGCGTGGACAAATACAGTTAGCTGACAAGCCATTTTTAATGGGAACATTTGGCTGAGCAGCCACCCCCAAAACCAGGCCTGAGTTTCTAAATCCTCTGGCATCACAAAAGGACATGTAATAACCTTCTTCATGGGCCTGGCATAGCTCTCCTATGCTAGCACAGCACTTGTCACCCTCTCCCTGCAACTTATGAGTTGACTCACCTGTAGATGACTCTTTTCAAACTATACTCTGCAAACAAAAGGCAGTATGCTCAGTGCCGGGTCTCTAGATATCCTGGTTACTGCCAGTGCCATCACTTTCTCTTCCATGAGAGAGGGAGACAGGTGAAGCCAAGGCAATGGTGCCCTTCAGATTGCAACCTGAGGACCTGTGCTAACCATCAGAAAGCCACACCTTCCTAACTCAGTATTTCCTTGGGCTGCCTCAGACTTTGCTTATAGCAGCAGGAAGTTGCACCATATGACACCTGCCCAGAATATTGAGTGTTTGGCTTAAAAAGCACAAAGTCATGGGGAAACGATGACTAACAGTAAGTCACCGTGGAATCCAATCCCCAGGGGAGTACCTGCAGACAGCCTAGCAAATTGGTATGGATGTACATTAGCTTGCCAGACTTGCATCCAGGGCTAATTTAATGGAGTATTGCTGCAGCACAATTAGAGGCAGGGATATTGCCTAGTCCTCTAGTGGTCAGTTTCACTGAGCTGTTTCAGACCATCCTGGATCAAAACTACTCCAGTGAAGTTGGCGTGCTTAGATCAGGTGAAAGAACATGATTTGACAAATCTGTGCCAACCTCTGAGGACCACTTGCTTCAGACAGTCAGATTTAAAAGCTGGTCAGCATAGCCCCTGAAGGCTTTCATCTTGGCGTCACGCATGCAAAGAGGACATAAAAAGTGCAACTTATACAGGGCTTTGTAGATTGCTGTCAGTGTTGTGAGGGTCCACTGAGTTCAGTGGCGAGGTTCCCACTGCCTTCTCTGTGCGCACGGGCAGGGAGTGTTGAACTGCACCCACAGACAGGGAGGAAGCACACTTGGAAAGCTGATAGGATGTGCAGAGCTCAAGGGCAAGCTGGCACCCACCTCCTACAGCTGCAGCTACTCGGTGACTGTAAGCGGTACTCTTGTGTGACAGAAGTTTCAGGGATTCAGATATCACTGGGATTTTCAAAGCCTAGCTCTCAGCGGTACAAAAGACCTCAACTTGCAGCTTTCTGGGACTAGGAGACAGTTCATTCACAGCACCATAAAAATTCAAACCTATTCAAGTGCTGACCTTCATTCGACTATCCATTTGAATAATGACAGAAGCAGTCAGGATAGAGCAATTGTGTTTTCAAGGCTGTACTTCTGAAGGTTTTCCCGTGTATTTAATTTTACCTCAGAAAATGCCCTTTGCAGCAGACAGGAGTCTTGTGTTATATATAGAAGTGCATGACAGCAATAGACAGAGAGGAGCCACAGGGCTGACAATAGGGAAGGGCTGGGGCTTTGAAGGAAGATTTGGGGCTCATCTCACTTTGTGAGAAATCTGGGGTCTATAGCAGGTGAATGGAGGGAAGGAGGCAATCCTGGGAGGGATGAGTTACAAGGTCTGTCTCAGAGAAGGAATCTTTTCACTTCTCCTTGCCCTCCCCACACCACTCACCCTACTGTGGAGGCTTCTTCTCCCCCAGGGAGACCTACAGCACAGAGGCAATCTCCCTCAAGAAGGCAGCCACAGCCCTGCGCTGGCCTCTGCAGCGGCCAAAAGGCAGCAGCAGCTACAGCTGGGGTCAGTCCTGCCTCTGGCGTCTGTGTTCGCAGTGTCAATCCCAGCTGCTCAGCTGGGGCCTTGCCCCTCTCTCTTGCCAGGCTGGTAACCTACAGCCAAACGCCCCTCGATTTGGAAGTCGGTACTCCCCACCCACCTCCAGCATATGACCCTCTCCCAGTTTTGGATTACCTCCGTGAGTCACGTTTTTTCCACCTCCCTCTTCCAGCCTCTGCAGCAGAGCGGCAGCACAAGGACAAGGGTAGAACAAACACCCATCACTATCTGGCTCTGACCCCGATGAGCAGCAGGCTCTGGGGAAGCTGGGGTGCAGACCAAGCAGCTGAGCAATGTTTATCTTCACGTGGGACTCAGGTGTCGTGGGGCTCAGGGGAAAGCCAGTTGTCCCAGCACCCCGAGACAGCAGAGGGCAAGGTTACTCGCCTGCCTCTGGCATCAGCCTGATAGTGGGTGCCCCACGTTCTCCCACTGAACTGAGTCATCAGTTGCCTGTCTGTCGACAGTAAAGCTGGCCATGCCAATTGGAGACCAGCCAGGTGGCAACCATAAGGACAAACAGGAACAGGGCTTTGGCAGGAGCATCGGTCCCCCTCGTAAATGTACGTACATGGGCGTATGCAAAAGCTCAACCTGAAGGGCTCGGTAGTTTCCTCACTACTAATGCGAGTTGCCAAGTCAGGGAGCTCAGGAAGCCCTCTCCTGCCCTGCAGTGCTGGCCTAGCTGCAGGAAGGGACCTCCTGCCTCCGCCTGGGCCCCAGCAAGCACCTCCCTCCCCTGCGCTGCCTGCCTGCCCATTTCAGGCATACGGATACCTTCTGCAGCCTAAGGAAACAGCTCTCCGTGGGGTGCTACGCAGGAGGCAAATTCCACTGCTGGGGTCAAATTCCTCAAGCAAGGAGTCTGGAAGTCCTTCAATACTGGATAACGACTGCAAAATAACAGAGCTCGCGGTCCCCTCGGCAGAACTGGGTTTTACCCAGCAGAGCTGCTTTCTGATCTGGCGCTCTTGGTCAGTGGGATTGCGTGAAATGCCTACGACAGTGATAAATTACCGCGAACGCTTAGTAGCGCTCCTTGACCAAAATTAAGTTACTCACAAAGTGATTTCTTAGAATGACTTCTTTGCCTGCTCTTCCCGAACTATTAAATTACAAGTCTGTGATTAATTACTACAGCAACTGCACAGCAAACTTAAAACTGTCACCAAAGAACAAAAGGTCTTTTAGATAGGGGATGTTTACTTTCAGCTGAAAGGGCACATGCTCAAATTTGGTCAAGTGTACCTTACTTGCATTTTAATTCTTCAAGTTGAAAATAACAGCTGGCTGCACGGAGAAGGAGAAAGGTGAAAATGTCATTGGATAAAACCTCCGACTATTTCTCACAACTGGCACTAACAAATGGTTTCCGGAAGCTAGAGGTCACTGCGCACACAGTCCTACAGCTTTCAGGCATTAACCTGAAGTTATTGTATGTAACTGGAATTCCTAAAGCAAGGTCAGATAGTTTGTCCCAAATGTTAGCAAATTCCAGCAACTAATCTAACACAGACGCTTTCGTTCCCTCCAGTGGGATGCTTCCGAGGCAAAGGAGGAGTGGTTTTGAACAGGGCTGCTGCTTCCTCAGTGCATACAAACAGCAATCACGCTGCAGATGGGCTTTTTGCTTCACCCAGATCTGACTCTAACTGCTGTGACCCTCCCCCAAAAGGTATTAAGCCTGATCTACATAGGTATATAATTTTTTAATGCATGGGGCAGCGGGAGACACTAGCTACTCTGTCACCTAAGTGTTTTTGGAAGAGGAAAAAGAGCTATTCAGCATTAAAGATTCAGGAATGTCTGTTGACATATTAAGGAAACAACCTCGGGGGACAGCTGACACGGCTCCAAGAAGCATTACCAAGGGAACAGTGACGCAAATGTCTTCCATTTTTACAGGCTGGCAGCTTGCCAGGTTCCCTCGCCTGATGGCTGATGTAATGCTAATCCCTATCTGGGTTAGTGTTCAGATATCAACCACAGCAGCTCACTCTGCTGCAATCAATATAGCACACTTTTTATAGAAGAGCGTATTAAAAAAATTCTGCTCTAATCTACTAGGAATATGTACAGTAGAGTAATAGCAGGGGAAATCTAATGGCTAGCCTGGAGCTCGCCCAGCATGTCTTTTGCAAGCGTGCACGTGTGTGCGCAGGCTTGTACACAAACCCATCCACACCTCGCATAATGGCAAGTCCAGGTGAGCGCCACGCATTGAGAAAGGGGCTGGCTGTTCATCACGTACAAGAAGAGCCTTCCAATTCCTTTATTAAGTGATGTACCAGCAGAAGAAAACAGGCGAAATGGGACTGGAAAATAAAATGAGCTATCAGTTATAGCATGAAATAAAATGGTTTTTTATACAATAATGACGACGTTTTGTACTTCTATGAGTACCAGAGGGCTCTGTGGGGATTAACGAAGCCTCACAGCAGCTCTACAGGATAGACAGCACTGGGGCAGAGTGAAGGACTCGCAGCGAGTCACTAGCAGTCCAAAGCTGTCAGCCCCACAGCCGCTGTGTCAATTCCATAGTGGACACCAACACCAGTACCTTAAGACAAGACATGAGCAGGAGAGGAATCCAGGGATCCTGAATTACCATGTAATTATCTGAGCAGTCATTTGGCTCACTCATAAGAGAAAGACTTTGAAAACCTGAGTAACCTCCAGTGAATATAGTTCTGGCTTTACACCTTCTACCATGGAAAGCCCTTCCAGTGCTCAACTGCACCCTAAAACCAATCTAGAGCACTGGTTTGCTACTAAGTGGATCATCACCCTACCTCCTGTAAGTGATAAACCCACACCAGTTTATTTTACAGGGTATTAGTGTCATAACTGTGAAAATTTCTATCTGTGTTGTTGCACCAGATAAAATTTTGAGATAAACTCTGTGGGTAACAAAGTAGATGAATTCCAGCCTGTATCCAAGACCTAGCGTGATGAGGACCTTTGCCGGCCAATGCATTGTTTCCTTCTATTCCTCCTTTATCAGATAAAATTTAAGGGGATTTTAGGAAAACAGTACTTTAAAATAGAAGCTGATGTTCCAGTAATATTAGTCCTTGGGTTAACTCCTGGCAGATGTGAGAAGAATATTAACCACGTCATTCAGGGTTTCCAGAGCGGGTCAGCTTCACAAAACAGCCTGAGAGCTGGGTTGATATTTTGGGAAAATCCAGTTACATGGCCTGTGGAGATTAAAAAGACAACACTCTCAGACTCGTCCTTTCCCAGCCCACACTCACGGCAACCCTTCCGCAGCAGCCATTGTCGATTTGACTGAATAACTGCCCCTACCTTTCACTGGCACTAAAAATGAAGGAAATCGGTGTCTGTCCACGTTAGCCCATAACTAGCCAAGCAGCCACATGGCATAAAGCTCCCCTGAGATGCTCACCAGCACCCAGCTGCAACCTCACACATCCGTCAGGCGTTTCCTCACATTTCTGCCTCCCTTTTGCCAGGAGCTGCCCTGGCATGGTGCTGTTTCTGGCCGCCCCTCCCTCCTCCGCTCTTCATTCCCTGCCGGCTGGGCACTGGCCAGAGCAGCAGTGGCTGCGGGCAGGGCTGCCTGTGGGAGCGATGGGGGGCCGTGGTGTGCGGGGAGGGTTTTCCGGGTCCCTCCAGCAGGCAGAAAGGCTCAGGGAACAAAAGAAGGAAGGCAAGAGCGGGGCAGGAGGTACCCAAAAGGGCAGGGCAGGTGTGGGGAGATGAAAGCAGAGAGGAGACAGCGTTTGGCCTCATAACTTCTTGATTTCTACACCTTCGGTCCCCAGAAGCCATGGCCCCTTCCATCCCCCTGCCCCGCTGAGGCACGCACTGCTGCCTGGCCCAACATCAGCTCCTCTGCCTTTAGTTTTCAAAAAGAATACACTTTAAGTGAATGGATGGTCCTACTACAACACCCTCATAAACCAGACCAGTTGAGAACATTAATATAATTATATTAGCCCCATCTCTGATTTGTGAAGAGGTAAAATGTTTGATGACCAAAGAGCCTCCCTTCTCCAACAAAGGATTTAACTGGTTTTGCTCACATGAAAGTAATGGAGGAGAGAGTATATTTCCCTTCAGTGAAGATACATTTTAGCACGCCGTATACATGTCAGTGCTCCAGACATGCCCTCCCTTTGCAGCACGTACACACGTAACAGGGAGGAAACTGTAGACCCAGTCGTCCTCGCCGGCAGTCAGAGATGACCTCATGGAATTACGATGCAATCCCAATGTGAAAGGAAAATCCAAGTCCTTCCTATGCAATGCGTAGGACGTTTGCACAATTTTTAACATATGTGTTTATATTTCCTTAATATTTAATGAAATGCTTAAGAAAAAACATGTTCTAAAAATGTTGATGTAATTACAGTTTGTTGTGCTTGAATTCTGAATGGAGAAGAGTCTTCATTATTTTTTCCACATGCTCATACTACATTATATTAAAAACACATTCTACTCAGTCAGACATGTGTTGTGCGCTTTATAAACACTTTGCACAGTTGGAAACATTCATGTTTAGCAAAAATCCTATCGCCATCAAATGCAATGTGGAGAACCTCCTTTGCAGCAAATGGTCTGCAGTCTGATCATGGGAGGTGATCGCCATGTATGAAGGGCCTGGCCAAAGGGACCTATTCTGCATCTGCATGGAGCTCAGCTGGGCTCCTCAGAGCCCAGCACTGCTGAGTGGAGGGCTCTCCTCTCCAGAGGACACAAAACTTGAGTGAGAAGACTCCAAAGAAGTTAATATTCTGGTCTAGGTGGAGTTTGTATTCTTGTATTTTAAAATACAAGATACCTATCAGTTAGCATCAGTGCCCTGCGAGGTTCATTGCCTTCCCAGCCTCTCTCACACTTACAGTGTGGTCCAGTAATCTCTGACAATCCAATTAATGTGACTCGGGCATTATCACACAATCTTTCTTACTCTAATCACCCTACTTCATTGCCGTAGTCCTAGAACTGGTCAGAGAACTCCAAAAAGGTAGTCGTAGTATTTTGTTTTAAAATGTTCATGCAAGGCTGATGTTCATAATCTCTAGTGACCAATTAGTAAAACTAGGTGGTCTTCAGGGCAAAATCCTTAGACGAAATTCACAGGAGTCAGAAAATGTCAGCTTTTCATTCTCAGAGCAAACATGGTCCTGTGTTTTCGGTGCAAGAATCATCCTTACCCAGGCCACTTCATGCAGCAGCTGGGGATTTCCACATTTTCCCTATGCATAAACAAAATAAATCTGGGGTGTGGATCGGTCTCCAGTTCCAAACCCTCTGATTCCTTTCCAAAGTGAAGGCCCCATCAGGTGCAAAATAGACTCCGCTTCCCAACTGGAATAATATGTGTGCTACGTGCAGAACCGGAGTCAGTTGGTAGATGCATGGATTCGTGCCAGTTCCATATTTATGGAAGGGTCAGAAAGAAAACGTTAGTGATCAAGAGCATTTTATGGACCTTCCCTTTACGATGTATCATTCTACACCACATAAATATACATTAGCAGCTTGTGAGAGATACAAGCTGGTTCTTATGCTGTAATGCCTGATGGCACCTTGATGTGACAACACCAGGGTTCAACAACATGCAGGAAATACTGTTGATGGAAATAGGCATTTAGCAAGGAAAAACAAGCACTTCTTTGCCTGAGGAATGCTGAAATGGGAGCATTCTTTCCTGAAATCATGGTAATGCATTTCCTTTTATTCATGATAGCAACTGTGTGGCAATTGATAGTTTTCCTCGTGGTTTTCATGTTATACTCTTTTCTTCGATATGCGGTTCCCTGTCCCAGACACACAGTGGTCAGGGCAAGCTGAGATCTGTGAATCCTTCTAGCAGCCCTGTGAAAAGCAGGGCCTGTGCTCCCAGTCAGGTGATGTGATCACGGTCTGTGCAGGCTGCCCACTCCTTCAGCTCATGTCTTTCAGAGGAGGGCTGTATCCATCCCCAGATGTTCTGCTGGATGGACAACAAGGCTCCTCCAAATGTGTGAGAACCACAGAACACAAAAGTCCTATTCCTAAAGCTAGTGAAGAATCTGCTTTAGCCCGGAGCAATGGGGTCTGGGTTTCTTTTCACACTCCTGCACAAGCACGAATTAGCTAGAGAGGGACTCACCTGTTCTGTTACAACAAGCTTCACACAAAAGTAGAGGATCGCTAACCTTGGTCTTAACAGCAGCATCTGCCTCTGAGGGTGTATTTCTTACTGTGAAAACACCCATCAAGGCAAGCATTTACCCTTATGCCTTAAAATGAAGACGCAGCTTGCTGGAGAGCTGAGCTGAGACCTGGCCTGGTGAACATTGCCCAATGGTGTGTTTGAGGAAACCAAAGTGAACAACACTTCTTTATCCTACCCATTAGGCATTCGTGCTCCATCCGGCTGCACGCAACTGCGCCGCTGAGTCTCTGACCATCAGAGGAGCCGTGCTTGGATCTGCGTATCTGGAATCACTCCACCCCTGGGTCATTACGATATTCAATTATGGCTCCATACTGAAGTGACACAATAGATATGGGAATTGAAAGCACAAAAACCCCTAACCTCTGATCCTGTCTCTACAACAGAATCCCTCAGTGACTTGAGGCAAGGTACTTAACATCTCCGCCTCAGTTTTCCCATTTGCAGAAGGGGGCTAATAACACTCAGCCACCTACTCCACAGGGGAGTCCTGAAGATTCATTACTTAATGTAAAGTGGCTAGAAGATGAAAACCTGCATGTAAGTGCCAAGCGTTATTACAGTTATCCAGGTTTAGCTTCAATTTTTGAGATGATTTTCCTCTTCGAAATGAGGAAAAGTATTCCTTTTAGTCGACCAAGATTAGTGTTCTGCACTGCATCTCCTACACAAGTGGGAAGGAGCCTTGGGAGTATGAGAGAAAAGGAGAAAAATGTGTCCCTTTGGATCCCAATCTACCTTTCACGTCCTCTCAGGAAATTGTTTTGAAAGTGCCCGACACTCGGTGCAATATGCTGCAGGCACAAGGCAAAAATTTTACTCTTTCAAGAATGTTTTATGAGCCCCAGGAATAAATCATCTCTAGCAGGGGTAGTTAAGCATAATGTTGAGAGTCTGTGATTTTCCCCAGAGGTAGAGAAATCATTCCAAGCTTTTCTTCAATTTGGTCATGAAACTTTAACAAGAAAATACCGAGGGCCGTTCTGGCGCATCGCTGGGATAGGTACATTAGGACAAAACAAGGGGAGTGTTTTGATTGACCAAATTATTTCCTTCGATCTCAAATGAGTTAAATGTTTGATTTTAAGTGACAGTTCCGGTACGGCAAACTACTTTCATGGCAATGCGGTCAACGTTATGCTTGGTCAGCATCTTTAAACAGACCGGCATAACTGCGTTTGACAATATGACGGCGATGGAGAGCAGGGGAACTGGTCATCCTAACATGAGCTGCACTGAGACTACAATCTGCAATAAACGAGTGCAGCAAACAAAAGGACCAATTCAATATTTGCAAATGCTAAGATTATTGGAAACAAAGGAAATAATTTTGTCACCCCAGAAAAAAAAATATGGCCTTTTATGATTGTTCTGAAAAAGCCCCCTGCCATGAACTGCTGCCACCCCTAAGAATTCAGAGCATGCAGCTAATGCACATGGCTCTGCTTCCAACTTCATTAACATGAGATTTTGGCACTGCAGGAGCACCTCCTTGTGCATGCTGGATCCAGATCTGGCCTAAGCACACAATTATGTTTCTGTTAAATTAGTCAGAGCACACGATGTGGTATTTATACCAGTTTTATGCTGACTGGAGGACAGACGTTACCTGATTCGGTACGGTGTCTGCCAGAATTTGTCAGGCATATCTGAACCAACATAGTAAGTTTGTGCTTGTTCAGTGCTTGGCAGTGCGTGGCTGCGATGTCCTGGTCCAGCACAGGGCACTTTTTATGCCAGATTTTCTATCCGATGGAATCGTGGTTTAAGACATACAATGCAGTTACATGCCCTGCTTATATTAACCAAGCTGCCCTGCCCCTCTACTGTAAGGTGTTGTTTAATTCCCATATGCATAACAGGGATTGTATAATTCCAGAGAAAAGGGTCTCCTTTGATGTTTACTCCAGGGCTTCAGGTTTCTTAGTGATGCAGTAACTGCCAGGTCCATCTGCCTCCTGAATGTAAAATGTTTACGTCTCACTTCAGTAAGTAAATAAAAGGCACCAAGTTAATATGAGCAAAGCATGGAAAGAAAAGGAGTGTCAGATCAGAAGAGAAATCTACTTATCCGCTCCTACTTTTCTGGCTTCCCATTGAGTGGAGTGTAGAGCCAAGCCACCCTGCACTCCGAGTTGCTCCACTTTCAACAAATATTGGTCAAATTCTGCAGGACCAGAGCCAGCTTTGGGACTTTGAGACGTGCTGGCAAGAGGATTCTGCTGGGATCCTCCCTTCTTCATCATCCCTCCCAAGCAGAACAGAGTCATTTGCAGCAAAGTGGGTGGGGAGGGTTCAGAAATCTTTGAGCCCCGACAACTTGCCCAGGCAACACAGAGGCCAGCCACATGTACACTGGGGATGTCAGCATCTCAACTATTTTCTAGAAACAATTCCCTCTGAAGGGAGCAGTCCTTCAGACAAAGCCTTGTGACACATCTGGGTGATTTTTAGGCTGTTTTCTCTTCCTTTTCTTCTAATTACTTAGTCACAGAATAATCAGCCATAAGTGGTCAAAAGAGCCACAGAAACAAAATGCCTCTTGAGACATTGCAACACAATACTGAACTAGTAAAAAGAAACTTCGACCTAAGAACAGTGTGAGTCTCTTTATTTCACCTGCTTTCTCCCATGTCTCTATCTTATTTTTCCACCTTCCAACTCTAGTTTTTTCTATGTTCTCCACATCATTCTCTACTGTCCTGGTTTGCATTCCCTCTTCTAAAAATACTTTTCTTCTCTTGCTCATTATGTCATTCCTTTTTTTTTCACAGCGATTTTACCTACTTCTCTCTTTTTTACCCTGGTCATTCCCATTCATTCCTGGCCACCATCCTCCTCAGTTTCTTTGCTCTGGTTGGGGAGTTCTCTCTTGTTCTTCTCTCTGCCCCAGTTCTCCCTCTCCGATGTTTTCTCTTCTTTAATCTTTGCCTCCCTGAGGAAATGAAGTTCTCTCACCCCGAGTCTTCCCCATTCTTGCAGTCCTTCTCTTCTTTACACTGTGGGTTATTCTCATTCCCTCGCACCTCACTGCCCTGCAAACCTTCTGTATCCTTACCCATTAGCTACCTGGCAAAATGTCTTTCACAAGCTACGGATGTCACTACAGCCACAGGAGCCACAGTCATGGGAGTGATGTTTACAGAGACAAGACCGGGCTGAAAAGAAGTTCCCCTTGTGCACAAGTTAACTCATGGGGAGGCTATTAGTTGGGCTTATCGAAGGGTGGGTCAGCAGACAGCAAAATCCCAAGATTATCTGTTTCTCCTTTGGACAGCTATGCCTGTTTTGTCACTGTTACTAAGCCTCTCCTGCTTTCCCAAAGAGCGTTGTTGCTGCTGCACAGACGAAGGGCTGTGGTTGCCCCTTCCCTTGCCCCTCTTGGAGGTGGGGATGGTTGCTGTGGTCGAAGGCATGCAGCAGCAGAGCCAGATCCCCTCTTCCACTTATGCTGGTATGCAGCTTGGAGCCGAGTCAGCTCTTTGGATGAGATGCTCTTTCCTGTGGCTGGAAGTTGCATCAGAAGTTCACCGCAGAGGACAGCTGAGCCACCAGGCAGCAGCCAGCCAGTGCCTGGCAGGGTGTTTTTGCACTCCTTTCATGGGCTTTACCCAGGTAGTTCCCTGCTGCGCTGTGAGCTGATCCACAGAAAGGACAGCCACGCACAACCCAAGTGCTGGAGCTAGTCACTGGCTGTACAGAAATTGTGCACAATGTGCTTTTAAGTTGCTGTGATGAATCCCCCTGCTCGTGGCCAGCCTCCACGCCAAATGCTCTCTTCGGAGCGAAAAAGTCTAGAAACTACCCGGACTAAATCCTTCCCGAGGGCACCATCACTAAGTCAACAAAGTTGCAGTATAAATGCATGTGTCCCATTGTTAGGGGTGGGAGAGCCAAAACTGATGGGGGTTTGTCAGGAACACCCACAAAGATCCCTAGACACAGAGCAACCAAGTTTAAAGCTCCAAAGGCCAGCGCCTTGCAACAGCAGGAGCCAAGCACGGTCAAGCAACAGATGAACATTTGCTTTCTGCTTCATATCCTTCCCAGTCCTTTCCTTAAGAAACGTAGAGGACTAATAATTTTTGCTGCAGAGCCTGAGTTCACATGAACACGTATGAAACCGGCAAACAATACCCCCATTAAACACATGGAGAAGCTCAGGGACTGGAACAACTCACCTCGAAGAGCTTCACCCAAGTCCCACAGGAAGGCTATGGCAGAGCCAGAAATAGAGCCCAGACCTCCTGACTCCGAGCCCTGGGCCCTAACAAAAACACTGGCTTCCCTCCACCATCCCTCTCTTCATACACTACATTGACCAGACTGGAAAAGGCGTTCAAAATAAATAAAACCCGCTTCTCGCGCCAAGTTTTAAAAAACATTTTCTTGTCATGGCTGGTTGTTTTTCTCCCGCTAGATGTTAGGCAGTCTCCACCGGGGGAGACAGCTCTCCTTTCTTCTCCAGGAAACACAGTTGTCTCCCACATGTTGTACTCAATGTAGCTCAAACAAATGTTTTAGGAAATTCCCCCTAATTCGGTGAAATTGTTAGCTTGGCAGTGGCGCGCTGGAAACAGGACTGAAAGATTGCCTTGGATTTTTTTTTATTTTTCCTTTTTAAAGTGTACAGGAGAGCTCGGGCTTCAGACGGGCTGCTGAGGAAGACAGAAACTCATGTTACATATAAAGGATTTGGCAGGCCTGAACACAGAAATTTCCAGAAGTGTTTGCGTGGCAACAGCTCTGTGCCAATCCACATTTTTTAGCTATTCTGGCTGGATGCCCGGCCGACAAGAAAGTCTTGTATCTCCACGCAGTTCACTGGCTTCCCTGAGGAGTTTCCATACTGCATGGCAACACGGGATAATCTCATTTGCGCGCCAGAAAAACTCCTGCTACTTACACTGTTACTAAATACCAGATGTGCTTAATAAAGAGTAAGTGGAGCCAAACCTAGGGTAATCACATAACCTATCATTAACATTTTCTAAAAACAAAAAAATGCCATTGGAACAGCAGATTACTGTTTTGCTTTGTTTGCTTTACGCCCTGTTACGGGAACCCCTGGGGTGCTGGGAAGGGAGCGCGGCAGGAGCAGACAGCTCTGGCACGGCCGATGACATTGTTTACAATCACACCCCTGCACATCTGAAACATGTGTGAGAAAGTAAAGGCTAAGCAGATTTCCCCTGCGCCGGAGAGGGAGGGGAGGATTGCAGCAGGAAGTCTACGCCACCAAGAAAGTGCTGGAGTCGTGTTTCTACATCCCGGGGAGGTGGCCGGGGAGGGGGGGAGCGGCAGCGGCGGCGTGAGTTTGGTCCTTCACGACTTGCACATCCCCAAGTCCCCAGTGCATGGGAATGTGGGAGTGGGCCTTGTTCCTTGAAATTTAATGACGGTCCAAATCCTCCAAGCCCATTTAAAACATGTTTTTGTGTGAGTCAGGGGGCCAGTCACCGCACAAAATGTGTGTGCACATTTATTATGGATTTAAATGGATGTTGCACATGTGCATATCCGATGCTGACCAGACCCTTGAGGGAAATAGCGAAGTCGTGGTGATGGCGAGTGAATTCTGCTGTGACAGGCTGTTCGGAGAAGGAAGGAGACAAATGCGTTGCGACGTTTGCAGCCCCTGTGCACCCCTTGCAGCGGAGACCCGGTGTGGCTCAGCCCAGAGCCCGGAGAGCTGTGAGCCACCCAGGTGTGAGGGGGGCATTCCTCCCCGAAACAAGACGGGAGTGAAAAAGCTGGTTTCTCCCGTAGTTGTTTCTGTGGTTGACAGGGAGGAATGGAGTTAAATGACTAGAAAAAGAGGTTTTAGTGTCCACTGCTACCCAGATGGAAGAGAAGCCTGGCAAACGTGTGCTGACCGGGTTCTCCCAGTCATCCGGAGGGAGGCCGTCCCTCGCAGGTCTGCTTGCTCCAGGTTGGTGGAAACCAAGGTAAGGGGATGGGAGCAGGGACAAGTCCAGGCCTTGCTTGTTGTGTACATGAAGGCAGGGAGCGGTGAGTCACCCTCATCACGCAACAGCCCGGAGCGGTGCCATTGCTCTAGTCTCTCAAGCAAAACTCTGACCCACGTCAGCGGGAGTCACAGCTATGCAAAGCTGGGATATCTGGTGCCAGGAGCAGTGCCAAGGGCACGGGGTGAGGAGGTCACAGCCAGAGTCAGCCTGCCACAGCCTGGGAGCGGGAAGGCGGTCACCCCCCTGCGCTCACATGGCTCCCGATGTGACTGAACCCCAGCATTTTCCAAAGGCTGGCTGCTGCCCACAAGAACAGAAAGACCAGGGAAACGCAGCGGTCTTGATGCTGCAAGCCCTGTGCTCGTGCCCTGCTTGCTCAGCCCCGTTTATTGCACCCACTGTGCAAGGTTGGGTCCAGACTCTGTTTTGCCTCACAAATTCAGCAGCGCCAGTCTTAAAGGCTGTGCAAGGTGACAGCGAGTAGCACCGCCACCTGTGTTGCTCCCAGGCCAAACAGACGGTACAATCCTGCACTCCCGGCATGGGAGCCAGCTGCACAGCAGGAGCGATGGAGCAGCTGGTCCTGCTTGGGCCAGGCTTTTGCCTGATGTAAGTATTGCCGGGCTGGTCCCTAGCCACAGGCTTAGGGCAGCAGATGACTCAGGACACTGAAACAGCCATGTCCCCACCACCTATTCTGCCTGCACCGCAGTCCTGGAGAGCTGGTCTTTCTGCTGCCACCACTTAGAGGTCGGGCTGAGGAGGACGTGGTTAGCCTGTTGAGGGGTGAAGCTCTAGGTCACCTGGGTCCTGCTCCACATTTCCCCCTTCCAGCTCCATCCTTCCCCCTGTCCCACAGCTGGAGTGGCCCTGGCTGCTCAGCCTTCAGCTGGCAAGACTTAGTTTTGCCTGTGCTGCTGAGAAGCCCCAAGGAGGGTCTAAACATCATCCAGTGTGCCAGTCTTGTTGCTGGCACCTTTCCTGTCTTTGCCATCGTAATGTCCTGGGCACTGCTGGAAGGCTGAGGGAGTGGTGTGTGACCTGGCAGCCAGAGCAGGAGACAAGAAGCCTCCTCCACCCACAGCACAGGCACAGAGTGACCAGCTTTGCCAAACTAAAAACCTAGGACAGCAGCAAAGCACCCAGCAGCTCACTCCCTCGGTGTGCCCACTCACTGTCAGCCAGAAGATTTGGTATCAGTGGAGCTGCTGGTTCGGGGAAGCCTCACCCCACCAGCTGTGGGTGGTGTGCAAGAGAGCCAGGAGAAAATTAGGTAGCGGCTGGCCAACGCTGCATCACTGTTTCCACTTCAGGCTTTAAGGATCTTATAAAAGAGTCAGGAAACAGCAGAGAGGAACAGCTAATCAGCTGCATAAAGGCACTCCTTCCTTCCCCTCCCTGCTGCCCAGGAATCCCAGTCCCCTGCCCACCCCACCCTGCCAGACGCCTCCGGTCAGCTGCCTCCCTCTTGGCCTCCTCCTGGGAGGCTGAGGGGATGCTTGGGCAAGGCCCTTTGACTGGAAGGACCCAGGTGTCTAGACACACCCTGTCAGATCTGCCCCTTCCTCGCTGCACTGCATAGGCCATTCACTTCAGTTTGTAGGTGAACCAACAAAAAGGTGTTTTCCTACAGCCGCTTCCAGGAGTCCAGCAACTGTACTGCTCTTTGGAGTTTGGTTTGTTTGTTGTGTTGTGAAGGGGAACCCATCAGATCGTCCTGAAAATGGGCACCTAACCCCATCCCCAGTTGGCAGCAGGAAGGAGATGCTCCTGCCAAGCAGTCATAAGGCACGCCACAAACAGCTTGCTTCACCTCCCCGCCAGGGAACAAAGTCCATTGCCATTAGGAGACTTCAGTCCGCAAAGCGAAGATGTTTCCCCTGGCTCCGGTTACCATAGGTCAGACTCATAAAAGAGCAAGCCCTGCTGCTCAAGATTTTGGTGAAGGCCTTATTTCTTGGATTTAGAGCCTCTCTTTTCTAAAAGGCAAGTCTTTTTAACCTATATTGTTGACATATTGACTGTCACTGCGACCTCTTCTTTGCTATGCTTCATGTCCAGTCATGTCACTGTAGAGGCATGGGATCCCACGAGCCCAGCGGGGCTGGCCTGTGGGACAAGCTCAGCCCGCTTGGCAGAAAGGCAAATTCAATACAGAGCTTGCTGCTCTTGAGCTTTAGGGTGGATCGGGATGCACGTGGGGTTTCTCTGTTCTGCTGTGGCAGTGTGCAGGGGCCAGGCAGAACTGGATCTGCACTTGGCAAGGCATTGTACAGGTCTGAAGCACGGGGCAGTCCTTGATCTGAAGAGCTATCTCTAGAGAGACAAGGCAATAAAAAGGATTGAACAAGGAAGCAGAGGGGACATATAATGAGTTTGCAAATACCACCTTAGTGCCGTGATCAATGTGAAAAGAGATGGGCTTTGAGGTCTTTATTAGGAGAGAGCTGAGGAAGAGGCATGAGAAGGGCAAGGGCAGGAGAGAGCAGGGAGGGCAGATGAGTTGAGACTGAGAGGAAGGGGAAGGAAAGGGAAAGGGAAGACAACCCTGACAGGTCCCACTATACTTTCTTCTGTTCCCCAGCAGCCAGGAGATAGGGGACAGGGCACAAAATGCATCCTTACATGTGCAGTAAAGATGCAGGGGGTGACTCTGCTTCATGACTGGTGAGCCTAAGCTGATGCTGTCTTCTGCCGTGTCACAGGGCTGCCATATCTGTTCAAACAACTTCTGCTAACTTCCATCAGTCAGAGCCGAAGTTGGACAAGTGGGCAACAAAAATGTCAGGGAACAACTACAACCTAATGCACACAGGAAAGATCTGCTAGAGCTCTCCAACACATTGACAGGTTTTATCTTATCTGTTGCCAGGAGGGACAAAGAGCTAAAGGGACAGTGAAGGTCAATCAGGCACTTAGGAGAGCTCAGAACAAGGGAATAACTGATTACACTGAAGGACATCACAATTGCAATTAAGGTTGAGCTCCAGAAGTATGGGCAAAGTAAGCTGTTTCTCTTCCCCAGCCCAACATAAGAAAGGCTCCCCACTGGCCACACCGACAACCATGTGGAAGCGTCATTCCCCTTCATGAGTCCCCACCATGTCCTGAATGAGGGAGGATGAGCAATAAGCCTGTAAGTATTTACAAGAAAAAGGCTTAGCACAAAGTGCTTCTGGGCAAGCTCTGTTGCCAGTAAAAAGCGTGATGAAAAGCACACTTTCTTTGATGAAGCCTCATTCGAGTGGTTTATTGGGTAAAGGTGAATCTAGTATATATCATATTTGTCTGATGGCAAACAGAGCCCCTTGTGAAATCCATCTGACTAGATGTTCTGAGAAAATCTTCATGAAACATCTGCAAGCTTTGAATCACTCCATTGTTGTCAGGGTTTCAGCTGGAAATTGTTCTGGATGCGAGGGAATGGTGGGTCACTAATGGCTTATTTCTTATTAAATGCTTTGGGTTTAGGGACTTTGAGAATATGTAGATATTTTTCTCATTTGCAGCTTCACATGAAGCAAAATACTAGATCAAGATAAATAACCAGGGCAACTTGCCTTTTGCTTGAGTAGTAAAGACCCAGGTTATTGCTGTGTTAAGAAAATATGTGAAAATATGTGAAACATGCTTTTGACCCTCTAGAAGAGAATAGGTCTGTCACTGATCCAGATTAACAGGCCTTAAGATGCAACTGCTGTGGGCCAAAGAGGAAGGTATGTGCTGTGGTTATATGCCCTGGAGAGAGACTCAGCCTATCTGGCTTAACCTCCCGGCTCTCTTGTTGACATCCTATCATTTTACCTATCTCTCTTGCTTTGGTACAGCAATTTGAGAACACCAAAGCTAGTTGATTGATTGTGGTTTTAGACTTAGATACTCTGCTGGAGGGACCTTAAATCCTCTGGTCAAAAATGGCAAGTGTAAGATGCCCCTCCTGCCGGCTTCAGTCCAGAGAGAGCAGTTTCATGCTCCAGAGAACTGCTGAGAAGATGCATCCACTGGACACCCTCTCCATCACCTCTGCTCTCAAGCAAAGCTTTGCAGGTTATCTCCTAGGTTTCATTGGAGGGAAAAAAAAAGTAATCACAGCTTTCCTAATTCAGTCCCCCCTCAGTGGACTTTCTGCTGCTTAGGGCCACCCGCTGGTGTCCCTGCTAGTCCAGCCTGCTGTCAATTCAGCCTTCTCTCACTTCATTTCCTCGGCTGTTAAATGATGCTGAAGTCATGGTCAGGACTTTAGCCGCAGTGAAACAGGGAACTGCTACACTGAAACAAGAACCTCCATGGAAACACCTCCCAAAATAATGAAAGGTGTGAAATAAAACTGGCTTAGGTGTTTGAGCGCTGTGTCTGCGTGTCACATAGCTGTGATGTTGGCCCACAGCCGGCGGTAGGAAATTTGCCAGTGCAAGCTAGGCTAGATCAGGTCCAGACCCTCTTGTGACAACTCCCACCACTCCAGGAGCCGGTCAAAGCACTACACCCCTGCCTGCACACCAGGCACTGTCTTGTCTTTTCCCTTGCATGCACAACCTTTAAGATGACCAGGAGCAAGCTGGGAGAGCCCACAGCCATTGCTCTCACCCCCTGGCCCTGCGGCTCAGCCACACAGGCCACCCTACACTCATGGTGGCTGAGGGCTGATCACGGTGGGGATTTTGGGGGTGATGCATTAAAAAGCTGCTTCACAGGCTCACCAGGGGGTTGCTGTGGCTGGCTCTGCTCCCCGTGCCACCTGCCATGCCTGCAGCTAGGACTGCGCTGGCTGCGACTCCCTGGGATGGCTGCTAGTGCCGGAGGGACAACGGGCACAAGTCGTCTCCCAGCCATATCCCTTTAGCATCCTGCTGGGAGGGCTCAGGAGCCTCACCCTTCCGTCCCGTCAGCGGGGCTCCCCCTTCCTTCCCCACGTCTGTGCCACAGTCTCTCAGCTGTAACATTGCTGCAAAAAATGGTGTCCAGACACCAGTGAGATGAGCTCCTTGCAGCTCACCAGAGTAGTATCAGTGAGGGGCAATACTGCGAGATTTGGCCCAGGCGTAAGCAGTCGTCCTTAGTAGCCACATGGCTATGGCTGAAGCCCAAACAGAGGGCAGAGCACCTGCCACCGAGCAAACTGGTGGAGGCACAGTGAGAGACTACCCCAGCCCTCAATGTTTAACATGCAAAGGATCATGACCTTGGGGGAAAGGAAGAAGTGATTTTCCAGTATTACTGAGTTATCGGGAAGGCTATCGGGATCTCCAGTATCACACAGAAAATGCATTTCATGATCAGGAATGAACGCAGGTTTCCTAATTCCCAGTCCCACGGCAGCCATCGTACCGGTTCCTGCCCAGTATGGGCCATCAGGATCCATTCAGCGTTTTGAAATGGCAGCTGCCTATATTACTCCAAGGAGCAGCATCTTTCTTTATTTTACAAACTCACTCCAAGTTTCCTTGAGTACCCCACTGACACAGGGTGAATTTCTGAGAGTAATCTTTCCTCCTTTTTCCCAGAACAGCAAACATCTGGGACTACTGAGATATCATCTTGTGGCATCGGCTGACTTTTTTCTTTAACGAGTTTCTGTGTAACAACTTCATGATGTTTTTCCTGGGAGGACAACTGTCTCATCTAAAACCTTGTCTCACATATTGCTTTATAGAAGGATGTTTTATGCTAAAGCTCTTGAAAGAATTTCCTTTCGTGCTCCGTCCCCACCTTTCTGCGTTTAATTCCTCCCAAATGTCTCTCTGATGCTTAACCTGCAGGTCGTCCTATTCACCAAAAACAAAGCAAAATGCTGGTTTGAATAAGCTCAGGATACATGGATGTCATTTCTGAACATTAGCAGGCCACATGATACTACCAACTTTATTTGATCCCATTTGCTGGAGCAGCCTGAATTTCTCAGGGGCAGGGTTTTTTTAATCCTAGTTCATTATTGTTCAAACCCATCAAGCAAATGGCCGTGGAGCGGAAGCTTGAATGGGCTTGTTTAATAAACAGGCGAAGTCATTCATCCGCAGCATAGCAGCTCTGCAGCAAGGCTAGGTCTTCCCCCTCCTGCTTCTTATTGGGTCTGCGTCGGCAGCAGTTATGTTAAACCCTGGTAGGGAAATGCTAGGAAGGGTAAATCTTTGGCTTCATGCTAACTGCTTTTGCCCGCTGCAAGAAATCCTTGCTGAAGCAAATAGTCTGATGATTTCCGTGGGTCAGTCGCCTATTTTGAATTTATTTCTCGCATCTCACTTGGCGCTGCTGAGGACACTGGCCCCACGGCAGGCTGTGCTCTTTACTTGAGCAAGTGACGGCCAAAGCAGCAACCCACTCAGGCCCCAAACTGTAGCCTTGGGATCTGTTTATGATACAGTTGCAGCTCCCTACAGGTCTTATCATCGCTGCCATGGAGAGCCGAGATAGGCTGTGAAACCATAGCACCTGCTGGGTTTGGAAAACTAGCCCTAAGCTGTCAGGATGGGCATGCCCCTGTGAGCTAGGAGCTGCACTGAGCTTCTTTGTCCCCTTGACTCACCCCACGTTTGAATTAAAGGTCAGACCCTCATCTGGCATGAACTGGTGCATGGAAATTTGGTGGACCCCTGCCAGGTAGCGGCAGCTGAAGATCTGGCACCCAAATCTATTTTTTATACATAAAACTTGCTATTTTTGCATGACCTTTGGTTTCGCAGCAATGCCAGAGAAGCGCCCTGGCTGCGTTTCCCCTACAAAAACGTGAATGTAAGATTTTGTTGCTGGACGTTTGCACCGAAGACATGTTCAAGGCAGATAACTGCTAGTATCTGTCATGGTGCCATTTCTGCGCCGAGCAAAGCACGTGGGAGCCCTCCCTATCCCCCCTGCTCCCTGCCTGCTAAAACCCAACTGAAACTCATTACATACCAGGAATACCAGCGTCCCCGCAAAGCCTGTGCTGCGCGGAGGAGGCTCTCCCTCACTCCCTTTTTTCCCTTCCGCCCCGCTTGGCTAGGTCTTTGGCAGAGCCCCAGGACTTCGGAGGGGGGAGCGGAGGGGGGCTTGGGAGGGCAGCGACTTCCCGAGCATACCCACGGCCTCATTTTGATCTGCAGTACTGCCTGCTCATTTCCACTTCACAGATGCTGCTGAGCTCTGCCACCGAGAGACAAATCCCAGAAGGGGAAGGGAGTGTGGTGGGGAGGGAAGAGATGAAAGCAGAAAAGAGCCGCATTTATTAAGCTGTTTTTCTTTCAGTGAAAAGAAGCATTTATCAGTGATTTCATATATCATGTGAGATGTGGCTCCCTGCCAATTTCTAAGGATGCAAACAAGCCACTGACATCATACACTAAATATAGAGCAGCTCCTGCTTTAGGTGAATAAATAATGCAGATGCAAAAGCCCAGGTCTTCAGTTACACATTCATTACCATCTGTCTGTCAGGTTCTCAACATCGAGAGAACAACGTCCGACTCCAGCAAGGAGTGACAGGTGAAGAATGCAAAACAACTGCAGACAATAGGTGATTAAGCAGAATTTCCTTGTTCTCTGCTTTTTTCTTACAGCTACATTTCATTTCGGCAGTAATCCACGGTGCAGCTTTTCCAGCACAGCTCTGCCACCTCCCTCCCTTTCCCTTCAAGCCAAGCTGGAGCGACAAGCCTGGGTGGGGAGAGCCTGAACAATGAACACGGCCAAAATGTGGAAACTTCCCTAGGCGCTTAGCAGGGGAAAAAAAACAGAAGAAAGAAAAAGGCAAAGAAAAAAAAAGGCTCTGATCAGACTGTGCAAGCAGTAAAGCAGCAACCTCCCCCTATGAAACAGAAGTTTTCCATGCCCTGTCAGAGAGAGGTTTTAATTAGGGTCTCCCAATGTTAATCGCCCTTGATTCCTCTAGTGGTTTTATTTAAGGCACCCATTTTAACAACCGCACAAGCGAACCTGTAGCTGGCTCCACAGTGTATTATTTTAGCTCTCAGAAAACACCCCAAGAAGGATTAGTCTTGATAATGAAACCCAATCGATAATTGCCCCCTTCTCCTCCTTCAGATCAAAGGCACTGGGCAGGAGGAAGCATCCCAACCCATCCTTACTGGGGGGGAATGGAGACAGGAGAGCAGGAAACAAGACGACAATGCGCCATCAAAGCTGCCAAGGTGTCGGATCAATGACAACATCTGCATGAGGGTCTGGGCTACAATAGAAGCTGTTACCATGGGAACGGGCAAAAAAGCATCAGGAGGGAAGGAGCAGGCGATGATGAAAGGTAGGAAAGCCGGAGAGAATATTTTTAGATCACTTAGGAGGAATGCTACACAATGACATCATCCTGTCTCATTATTTGCACCCGTGCTGTATAACGCATTGTGGCGCCTGCCCCAGGCTGTTAAATGGGAAAATGTTATTATGGATGTGAATTATAAATACTGCGGTGAAACCTGAGCTCGGGAGTTATTAGACGTCACTATTCTGTAATAAAGGAGAGCATTCAATACACTATGCTGTACAGATTCACTGTACGGTGCAAGAAGCATTGTGTCTAGGATTTTAATATTCCCAGAAAGTAATTATGAGTCATCCTTTTATTGTTATTAAGAAGCAGAGTGCAAATAATTTTACACATTTGATATCCCACACATCAACAAGCCTTTTGCATTGGAGAAACATGGCCTAATTTTCCAGAGCGCTGCATGCCAACATGCTCTGAGTGGATGTGGTAGCAGTTGTAGGTGCTCAGCACTGCCAAAAATCCAACCATCCATGACACATGTGAAAGAAGCCTCATTAATCTCGAAAATACAAAGTGTGCCTTTCACTGCCTCTGTTCAGCTCCTTAGGTAGGGCCAGACCCCTAGTTAAGGACCCAGTAGTTACCGATGGTATCTCCTGAATATAGCCCTGATTTTTTTGCGGGGGGGGAGTGATTCTGATTCTCAGACCCCACTCCCGGCTGACAAACAGAGGGGAAAGCCTCCAGTCTGGAGGGGTGAAACAAACTGGGGCTCATCTGCCTTGCACCGGGACACAGGTGCCCAGAGCCCGCCACACTGGAGAGGCTGGAATCGCTATTCCCGTCACGCCGCTGGCAGTGAAGTCGGAAGGGTAAACCCGGAGGAACGTGTTTCTTGTGACTGCAAAACTCTGAGCCTGCTTTCTGCCCTGGAATAACCATCAGTAAATGCCGTGCTCAGCCAGAGCGTGTCCAGGGCCACCGGAGCTTGTCACTGGAGATGGGCAGGGACTGAAATTCCCAACCCATGCTGATACCCACTGATGCTGCCAAAATACTGCCGGGTGAGTGACAGGGCTTGCCCTAGCTTTTGTCCTGTGCAAAGCGAAGCATGGGGGTCCTCAGCCATTTGTTTTCGCACTTAGGACTAACCCCTGCGTCAGCGGGCGAGAACAGGAGGCGGGTAACTGGAGCGGTGGTGGGATCCGGTGCCAGGGGAGCGGCCGTGGGGCAGACAGCGGAGCACAGCCCAGCTGCGAGGAGTGAGCTAGGCTGATGTCATTTTGCAGCGCTTCTCCTAGGTGAGCTAAATATACCCTCCCTTGCCCGCCCCCCTTTCCTGTTCCCGCTGCTGTGTCGCCCGTCCCAAGGGCACGAGCAGGCGCGGGTGGGCTGGGGGCAGCGGCGGGTGGCTGGGGGCGTGCAGCCACAGCCCCGGCCTCCCCTGCCCTGCCGCAAAAGGCACTGGTGCGCAGCCTGGCCAACTGGGGAAACAGAGCAAGAAATAGCACAGAGGCGATGGCAGATGAGCAGAAATACAAGTGAGCCAGGGCGTTACCACCTGGCTGTAGGCAGAGGTTGCTTAAAGCAAGGACAACAGGTAGCAAAACCTGATTTTTAATTTTTTTTTCACCATGCAATTACAATGTGCCACTCTTCTCTCTCTTTAAACTCTCCTTCCTCACAGAAGATCTGACTCTTTAAATATATAATAAATAGTGAAACGTGCTGAGGTATGTGTGCTACTTCTGATCCATCTTCAGGGGGAGAAGATGAACATTACCCAACACAGCGTAGCTCAGACTGGCAAGGGTCCCATAGGGCACGTCTACGAAGCAGGACCAGAAAAGGTGAGTGAACTTAGCTGAGCCTGAAATAACAACACCTGAAGACATTTTCCTTCCTAGTCTAAATGCAGTCTTCTAGCTCCGACATCCCTGCGTCTGTTGTACTTAAATCTCCTGACTTAACTAGACCATGCCTGAAACAGCAGCCTTTTTTATGATATCATTGGCTAACTTGACCTATTCTGCACATCGGTGTCATTCAGCTTAACCTCAACCCCCCTTTCCTGGTTAAGCTAATGCCCAGCACAATGCTGGATAACTTTTGCTTTCTTCCTGGCAGCTCTTTTTTGGCTCTTCTCATTTTCTTTTATTTTTGAGGAAGGAGGTTAGGGTTCTACATCTTACAATATTAGTGTTGGATATAGATGAAACAATATTTCATACAACTTATCATTTAATTTGTATTATATGTTAGCTTTGGCAGTGCAGGCATTGTAGTCATGCCAGTAGAGAAACTTTGATCTGAACGAGTGTAAAACTCAGCCAGGCTTGAAGTAGGGTTGCAGAAAATAATTTCAAATATTAAAAATCTGGCGCGTGCTCTTGGGGATACAGGTGCTGTTGATGCCCTAAATATCCCATTTTATAAGAGGCATGACCTCTCTGCAAAAATCAAGGACCATTTTAGGACAACATACAACTTGGGACGAGGAGTCACTCTGGACATGTGTGGAATTCATCAGACACATTTTGGGCACTGCCCCAACCTGAATGACAGCAGTCGTGGACATGTACGGCTCGAGGGACCTGCAGAGATTGTCCAGCCCCTCTTCCCCTCTCCTTCCCTCTCTTCCTGTCTGATATTCCTGAATGATATTTGTTTAACCTTTTTAAAATATCTTCAGTGACAGGGACAGCACTCCGCCAGGGCTCACCTCTCCTGCTGGTTACAGCATGTTTTTCCTTTAGCTCTAACCCAGCTCTCTCTCACGGAGAAACAGCTCACCGCCTTCTCTGCCTACCTGAAGACTAGTTGGTCTAATGGCAATCCTTACATATTTGACACATTGCCACGTCTGCCCTCATCCTCCACTCTTCCAGCCCAGACAAACCAGTTCTTTCAACCTTTCCCTGTAAGCCCTGTCTTCCAGGCTACCACCATGCCCTGCTCTCCTCCACGCGTCATCCCTGGAGCAGCAGGACGCCGTCCTCTGCCCGGCTTAGCCCTGAGGAGGGAGGAGTGGTGATTTCCCCAGTCCCACATCTGGCGTGACCACTGGCACCTCCTGGTCGGCCCCTTCCCTGTCCTGGACCACTGGCTGCTGCCTTGCTGCTCACCTGGACCTCCCCTGCTCTGCTGCTGCCAGCCTGGCCCTTCCCCATGGCATTGTTATCCGCCTGAGACCTCCTTCTAAGTGTGTGCTGTGCACTCCCCTGTATTGGATTTCGTTTTATTGATCTCAGACCATTTCTCCCATTTGTCAAGACCACTTTGATTTCTAGTCCTCCAAAGTGCTTGCAAAGTGTGCTTCCCCACCTGGAGGTGGGGACTTTAAAGCGTGCTTTCTATTCCATTACCCTCCTCATTAATGATATAAATAATAGCAGCATGATCTAGCACCATCTGCTTGCTCGCTGCTCTCCCTCCCCTCCCTCTGACCTCTCCCCATACTGGGGCAGTGAGCCCCCTCACCTGTGAAATGCAGGAGGGACACGGGCTTGCCACCAGTGATGGCAGGCCCCTGAAGACAGGGGGTAAAGCACATCATCCCACACTCAGCAGCTTGCTGCTGCCGGCGTCAGCCATTAGAGCATCATGTCTGATGTAGGCATACCTCCATCCAAAGTTAAAAAGCTGCTCCTGTGCGTGTGTGTGTGCGCGGGGGTGTTGAACCTCAAGCCTGTAGCCAGAAGACAAGCTGGGCTTGGTTTGGCTCGGCAGGACCGCTGAAGCACAGGCTACCAGAAATGTTTACTGAGCGAGTTTGTGCAGCTTCAGCTCAGGCTTGCCAGGGACCCAGCTGAACAATTAAAGGAAATATCAGTTCAGTCGCAGGTTGCAGCACACTCATAGCCCTGCCTTCAATGAATAAAATTAATCATTCTCACTGATTCTCTAATCAACCCAGTCCTTAGAGGTATAAATTACGCTGGCAGATGTATAATCAGGGAAGTTTTCCAAATTAACCTAAAAAAAACCCCAAGAACCCACTGAGTCTCTCAGTGTTGGCTGAGCTGAGCAAGGGCTGTCTGAAACAAGTGCAACACAAAACTGGGCAGCAGCGACCGTGCCTTGTGAAAGACAATGGAAAAACAACCATCCTGGAAGGGAGGGCTTCGATCCAAGCCGGCCGGCCTTTCCCCAGTGACCCTGCCCAGATGCTCGGGACATGCACTTGTTTGCGTGGAAATCCCATCAGGATCCTACACCTCAGCAAGTGCAGGAGCACCTCAGGAAAGGTGCCAATCCTTTCGGCCGGCAGACCTGTAGGAAGAAAATAAACCTCAGCACATGGCTCGGAATAAAACACGGAGGCTGGGGGTATGGCCATCAACCGGTGCCACCCTCTGCTAAACGCATCCCCGCTGGCAGCCTCAGTCTGGCTGTTGGATGGAGGGGACATCAGCTTGACAGCTTCGGTGTGGTTTTGTCTTCTCACTGCTTCTGTGGTGGGAAACACCAGTGCTATTTGGAGAAGTGAAGGTGGCTGCTGCGTGATAGCGGCCAGCAGACGGCCTGTGTGAAATGGTTATTCATCCACTGACCTGGCTCTGCAAACGACATTGGGCCACTTTCTTTTTTCTCCCTAGAGATGTGGATTGAACTAATGGTACTGGTGCGTACTGAGTAACGAAAAAGAGGGCATGTCAGAATTGAAGAGTAATATTTTAAATGCAGCATTGGAGCCTTTAGAGGAAAACAGTGAAGCAAACAAGCAAAACTTGAGTTACAAGTGTATTGCCTGCGCGACCTGGGGGCACAAAAAGAGTTCAGATGGGTCCCAGCCTGCTGCTTTATGTACCCACTGTTTTATTATGTAAAATAAAAATAAAATGGATGCCAGAAAATAATGGTAAATATTTGATGATGTAATTATGCCTTATTAATGCAATGTTCTTTCTTTTGCGAATTAAATTTTCACAGGAATTCATCACCCGTTTCATTTTTATTATTTAGGCCATGAGTATGTCACAGTTGTTTGTTATGTTCTTTCATAACCATTCGATTAATATTAAATGTTTAAAATAAAAACTCCATTTATATTTTAGTTATAATGGCCCTACAGAAATATTATGAATACGAGTCAGTATTTATGGCCCACATTAATTCTTAGTACTACTTTTGATATTTTTATTGCTGTATAGGACACGCACAGTTCATTACATATGAAAAATAGTTTCATTTACAGGAGCTTTTTAACTATCCATAAACCAGAGAGTTTTCCTTGCCATGCTGCACGAGCCCTCTCCATCCTCCCACTCCCACCTCTTTTACCCTGAAGAAGGCAGACCTGAGGGAGGAACAACCCTACCCTACCTCCATGCCTGGAAGAGTGGATCTTTTAAAAGGCATGAACACAGGACTTACAAGCTTTGAAAATCCTGACAACACAGCTCCTGTCCACCCAAACGTGCAGGTCTGGACCATGGCCGGGCGGGAATTGAGGAGGGCGTTAACTGCCAGGAATTATCTCACAGATCTGTAAGGCATCTTTCATGCCTGTTGGATGTGGTGATAAACCAAACTCTGTACGTTTGACAATTACCCCATACAGAAAAGCTCCTTGTGGCCACTACAGTGGGTGGCTGCTGCCAGCACCCTCCTGCTGCGGGTTTCAGGCTCCGAAGATGCCCAGGAAGAGCAGGCTCCCCTGTGGAACCGGGAGCAGCATTAGGTTTTCTACTCCAGTATCTCAGGCAATTTCAAGTGCCTCAGGGTTTTTTTGCAGTACTGCAAAGAAGTGCTGTGGCTTCTATTAAAAAAAACAAAAAAGGACTGAAAAAATCCTTCCTGAGCACTCCCCCTGCTCTCTGCCATCCCAGTGTGAATCAAGCAATCCCATGCAACGTTTTCAGATGGATCAAAACCGCCACAGTCATTACCGTGCATGTGTAGGATGTTAGTCCTAAACCAGGTATCTGCGAAGGCCTTACTTTCCTGTTGGTACACCGGCTTGGTGCTCTGTTGGCTTTGACAACGTCTTTACAGACTCTAAATATCACTGTATCTCCTACTGGCCGCAGGCTGCACGCACAGAGCATCTTCTTCCCTGCTCCAGCTATGCTGGATTTCACTAGCATGCTAGCGTGTCACCTGCAGGAAGAAAATTGGATCCCAGGGCTTGCTAAACATCCTAATGACAGCAGGAGACACGGGGCTGCAAAGACGACAACACCCGTCCCCACCACTACTTCCACTGCTGGAAAATGACAGGCCCTGGCTCCCTCGGGACGACTGGGCGCAGCTAGGCTTTCCTTGCCCGGCTTCCTCTTGGCAACTTGGAAGAAGCATGCTAACTTCCAGCTTCGCTGGGCTTTTATGAGAGATGGTGGACTTCTGCCACACACCTCATGCTCATTTAAAGTGGTGCAAAGTGAATACGAAACCTCTCCTGTCTGTCTTGATGGCTTCCTATCCACCTTGCCTTGCTACACCTGACTAGCGGAGGCGAAGGACTGCGAAGGCTGGTCCGTAAAGCAGCAGTACGGTCCTCACCTAAGTGAAGCCAACTAACGGTGCCAGACTTTAGCAAGTTAAATGGTCCTTGTAAATATTCTCCGCTCCAAGCCTGCTCCTCTGTTTCTGAAATGCTGCCAGACAGCCATCCTGCCTCTGTGGTGGGTAATATCACCTGCGATTCGGAGTTTGCTAGGCAGAGCGAGCAGACACAGCCAGCAACAAAAGACTTGTATTTTCCTCCGTGGCTGCTGAATTGACATTTCAAACAAGCAGAGAAAATGTTCCTGAAGGTATAGAGATATAAGTACCAGAGGTAAAAGCAGCTGCCTCCCCCTGCACCGCCAGCACTTGCTCTCCAAGAGCTCATCCTGATTCTCATTTCGGTTCACCAGGCTCCGGAGGCATATCAGACATGGCTTTCCGCTGAACTGAAACCTCTCATTTCGGGTGATGTTTAGCAAAATATTTTCTTCCTGAGGGTGGTTCAGGAACTTTTGGCCTGTGGGAGGACAGGCAGAGTATGCATGGGCCTGCATATGCTGTTTCCACCCCTTCCCTCTCTCAAACACATGCACACGCATGCTGCCTCTGCCCGTGAAGACCACTGAAGAAGCACAGGCTGTGCGTGGCTGTGACCTTTTCATTGCAGACATAGGCTGCTAGGTCTGAAGAAGCGAATTCAGACCTCAGTTTGCAGAGGCAGGGGAGCCAGGCCCCCATTTCTAAGTGCTGTTGAAACCCCTGCCGAGGGTGGGGGCCCTCTCTATTGTCAGAACAGGCTGTGCTTTGTTTTCTTCCAATGCCGCCATCTCGGAAAGCAGGAGTGGAGCAGCTCCCAGCCCCTCCGGCTGGCGGCTGCACCCGGGCTGGCAGGGCAGGGCAGCGGCACCCAGAACGGGGTTTGTGCCCCCTGGCCCCCCGTGCTGCCCTCCGCTCACTGGGCTGCCGCTTTCCATTAAGGGCGGAGCGCTCCGTGTTTCTCAGTCACCTTCGTAAAATAGGCAGGGGAGAGGGTGTCAAAGTGGGAGGCCTGATTAATTTGGTTTGAAGGTAACAGCTGCCATGCAAAATAGATCGCTCTTTGGCCCCTGGGTCCCACCTTGCATCTCTGCTAACTTGAAGGGGAGGCGGCCTTCCTCCATTCAGAAACTGTGCTTCCCTTCGGCCGTTGGGCTTCAGGATCTTTGAAAAGAAATAGAGCTGTGGTGTGGAAACCGGCAGCAAGAGCCTGGGACAACAACTGAATTATACTGTTAAAAATACTCAATCCTTTGAACGAACTGAAAAAAATGTAATAGCTTCTTACAGACTAAGAGAAAAGATGCAGCCGCATTATCAGCTAGGGCTACACCATCCACGGCAGCCACTGTACGATGGCAAGGGGCAGAGGGGATGAAGCCCATCGAGTCCCTTCAGCCCGTGTCATTCCCAAAGTCCAGAGTCTGGCCGTTTCCGGAGCTGCTGCCATGCAGGGCTCTGCAGCAGCCAGGGCCATGGGGCTGCCTCCTGTGAGCTCTGTTTGTTTCTGGAAACTGAAATACTTCAGCTTCCAAATCATGGCAGGAGAAGGTGCTTTACTTAGGGGTGAAATTGGAGCCAAAATCTATTCCTGGCAATGACTTGAAGGTCACACACCAACAAAGAGTTCCTACCCCATTGGTATGTGCTATTAGACAGATGCTGCTGTTGCTCTTTCTCTGACAGTGACAGATTTTAGGCTTAGCATGCAACCCTTTCATGGGTGTGTTTGTTTTCTCCTCCAGTCTGCATTGCTCTCCTAATCCTTGCCCCCAACTCAAGTTTCACCCACTTGTGGCCTCCCCAAAGGGATGCAATTAGGCACAGCTAGTGCAGATCTTTACAGTAACAGCAAACTCCTTCCTGCCTGCAGACTTGACCAACAATGAGATGGCAATGCGACTTTGCAAGCGTGCCCTGAATAGCCTCTGGTCTTGGTATCCCCTGAGGTGAGCGGAGCAGTTCCCGGACAGCCCTTGCACCCATCACAGGAGGCTGGAGACAGCCTAGGGGACTCAAAAGTGGAAGCCAGTCAGCAACCCCCTGAGATGTGTCCATGGAAACACGTCCCATCGCTGTCCTTTCTGAGCTGGTGGGATGCAGCACCGCACGCTAACCTCTGAGGTGACTGTGGGGAGCACAGCCCTGGTTTGCAGTGCTAAGGGTCTGGCTCCCTTCCTTAGGCACACAGTAGAGGTCCTTTACAGGGCAAAAGTCTTGGTCTTCACACTCTGTGGAGGGGTTCAGGCTCCCACAACACAGAGGTAGTTTATTACCAAATCTGGCCATTCCCCCTCGCTCTTCTCTGGAGTAAGACACCCACCATGCAGAATAGAGGGGAACGAAGCTCCCAAAAGGACTGCCCTGCTACCCCACCACCCCCACCACCCTGGTGCCTCTCCATCTCAAGAGGACGATTTTTTTAAGGCAGCTCTCCACGGGTGTTTGGCATATAAGGAGACATCAGTAAGAAATGCAGGAAGCTGAGGGTTATGAATGGTGGCCATGGGATGGGCAAGTCAATCAGAGATAAATTGGGAGTGAGGAAAGAGGAGCCTGATGCACTACTGATCCCCATGGACAGAGATGGATTAGAGCAAACAGTTGCCTGTATTTATAACCTTCCCAACACCCTGCTGCGCCCGAAGGAGAGGAGAGAGGAAGGATCACAAGACCCTCACTAGCTAGGGCTTGGGAAAGGAAGTCTCTGAAATGTGAACGCTGGACATCCCCCTCGGGGTCGAGATTTTCCATGGTGTCACTCCCACTGTCATTTGCGGGGGGAGCGCTCTGGCGAGCTGATCCTCACTCCCCAGCCCGCAGGAGAGCTTTTCAGGAGCCCAGAGAGCCAACCTGAAGGGAGGCAGGCAGAGGTCTGCTCCTCTGGTCCCTGCCCCTCACCCCCTGCTGCCCCCAAGGGCTGGCGGAGCTAATTGATTTATTAGGAGTACAGTCCTTTTCAGTGTGGGTCTGTGTTTATGTTTACTTTTAGGAGCTAGAGATGGTACAGATGGCTAATTTGTTTGTTCGGCATTGTTCTTTCTAGCTGCCTAGAGCTGTTTTTGTACTTCTGTATTTGTCATGGTTACTGCATACTCAAAATCTCAAGTGCCTCTTTTCCTGTATGGCGGAAAGCTTACTGAGTATCAGCTGAAAAATCACGGCTGTTGAGGAGGATTCTCTCTTTCACCCCCCTGCTTCTTTGTCCAGCACTATCCCCCATTGCCTTTGTTTAGGTGGGGAGTTCTTGGAGGCAGAAAGCCAGCTCCAGCGCAGAGGTTTCCCAGAAGACCCAGAAAACACAGACAAGGGGCTTTCCGCTGGCTCTGAGAGCCCCCCCAAATGGGTCACCTCCCCTGCAGGTTAGGGAGGAACACGGGCAGGGACAACTAGTGCTGCTGTTGAAAGAAATGGTGGTGGTGAGGAGGAAAGCAGCTGCAATTGATCACACAGCGTTGCTGCCCGGTTGCCGCTGGTGGGAAGAGCAAGCCCGCTGATTAGCATTCCCAAGACACAATTAGGAGACAAGGCTATTTTCAGCGGTGTCCCCTCTCATGGCTTGTAAAGACACAAGCGCAAAGAAGCCCAGAGTAGGCGCTTCCTCCACCGCAGGCACTGGATGGCTTATATTAGCACAATGCTCCAAATCCCCTGTAAGTCCTCCCAGAAAGGGAGAGTAAATATAGTTTGTCAAACAGTTATCTTTAGCACACTGTCTCATCTGCCAGCATGGATCTTTCTGCATGACCTCTTGCTAAGTCAGGGCAATTTCTTCTCGTTTGCTTACTCCTGCCTGCGACGCCATGCCCAGAGGGGAGCCAGGGCTCCCTGGGGCCGGGGAGGGAGACCACTTCCATCCCCCTCGCTGACCAGCCTCTGTACGGACACAGCTGGGTTATTGACCTTTAGGCCCAGTTTTTCCTATCTGTTTTAAAAGGCAAAAAATATGGGATGGAAGTTCACACAGAAGGATGGTGAAGGGAAAGAAAAGGAGAGCCAGCTCTGCTGGGGAGCCCCTCTGAGCTCTGGCAGACGAGGGGCACACTGAGTCCACGCGTCTGCACCAGGTTCTCTGTAATGATGGGGCGGTGGTGGGAGGAGAAATACAGGGACGTTTTGCAGTGAGCTGAAGCCAGCCCTGCATCACACTGCTGCTTAGACGAGCAGTCTTTCCCTCCCTCAGTCTCACTTTGCCACCGCTTCTTTTGTGCCACCACTCATGCACACATGCACACACACAGCTCTCCACCAGACCGGGTTGCCTCTGCCCCACCGGCTGCACGAGCAGCAGCGTAAGCACAACTAGGAGGGCGGGCAGGTCCCACCTTTGGGGGTTCGCTCAGCCTGGGATGGCTGTGGCCAGCTCATGGGCCATGCATGGGGTGATGGCAGGGCTGGGACACTGCAAAGCAGTGATTAAACCCTTTTGAGCAGAGAAGGGGAGGGGTTGGAGAAGGGCTCTCGCACACGAGCAGGGACCTCACCTGCTAGATGAAGAGCATCCTTTCTTTTGACAAAAAAAAAAGAGTGAAGGGCCAGAGTTGACTGCAGCTCTGGTTGCCCACCAGCTGCCTGCAAGCTGGGGCACGGCAGCAGGCCAGACCCCCTGCCCATGGGTCTGCAGCCTCCGCCCCCGTGGGAGGGAGAGGTCTCCATGGGGAGGCTGCCCCACCGCAGGGCAGCCCCCTCGCGGGAAGCAGCTACCTGGACAACTTGATAGCACCCAGCAGCCAAAAAGGGCCCAACCCGTGTCAGGTCATGGCTATACCGGAAAGTCAGAGGCAGAGCTTGCTTTCCCCAGGGTAAGCTGGAGCTGTACAAACGCAGCAAGAGGGCAGACAGCTCCAGCATGGGAGCGCTGGGTTTCACGGCAGGTCTCCTGTGCCCGTCACAGCGCACAGTGACATGCCTCCACACAAAAATATGCACATCCGAACCACTAATTTTAAAACAAATAATTTCCTTTTTTTTTAATCTCAGCGGAGTCTCATCCTTTCGGGAAACTGCCACAGGTGACTGGTGTAACACAAAGATCAGAGACTCCGACGTAATGAAAAGGGGGAGATTAGAGAGTTAATGGCCCCAGCTGCTACTATAAGCTTTACTCTCTGCGGCTGCACTCGGTTTGAGAGGCATCATGTTGCAGCTCCTTCCCCTGTGCCACTCTCTAGCATGGCTGGGGAACTCTCCAGAAAAAGAACACCACAGTTTCGGTGCCGTCTGCCAGATGGAGAAAACCAACCATGCTCTTTCGTCAGGAGGCCCCCCGCTTCCTCCTGCACTACTGAGCAGAGCTCTTCCAGAATCGCAAAGGCCAGGTCCTCGTCTCTGCCCTGCTGCTGTAAATCTACAGCAACTCCAGCACAGCCAGAGTTTACATGGGGGAATCACAGAATCACAGAATCACAGAATGGTTGGGGCTGGAAGGGACCTCTGGAGATCATCTTGTCCAACCCCCCTGCTTGAGCAGGTACACCTAGAGCGGGGTGCACAGGACTGCGTCCAGGCGGGTTTTGAATATTTCTGGACAAGGAGATTCCACAACCTCTCTGGGCAGCCTGTTCCAGTGCTCTGTCACCCTCACAGTAAAGAAGTTTCTTCTCATGTTCAGCTGGAACTTCCTGTGTTCCAGTTTGTGCCCATTGCCCCTTGTCCTGTCGTTGGGCACCACTGAAAAGAGTCTGGCCCCATCCTCTTGACACCCACCCTTCAGATATTTGGAAGCAGTGACAAGATTCCTCCTCTGTCTTCTCTTCTCCAGGCTGAACAGACCCAGGTCTCTCAGCCTTTCCTCATAAGAGAGGTGCNACCTGTACTGGTGCGTGGGGTTGTTCCTCCCCATGTGCAGGACCTTACACTTGCTCTTGCTGAATTTCATTCGGTTCCGCTGGGCCCAGCTCTCCAGCCTGTCCAGGTCTCGCTGGATGGCAGCGCAGCCTTCTGGTGTGTCAGCCACTCCTCCCAGTTTGGTATCATCAGCAAACTTGCTGAGGGTACACTCTATCCCTTCGTCCAGGTCATTGATGAATATATTGAACAGGAAGGAAGGAAGGCCGAGGTATATATATTGAACAAAAGGAACGAAGGCTGAGGTCGGGCCTGGGGAGGTGCTGCTCATCACGCAGGAGCTGAAGAGGGACCAGCTGTCTCGGGGGGAGGCTAGGCTCGATTGTGCTCCAGGGATGGGGAGCGAACCCAGGCCTGGCTGAGCATCAGGAAGGGGACAGAAGGAGAGGAGTTGTCTCCAGCATCCAACAGCCTGCTGCAGAGGATCGCATCCAACAAACCTCCCTTTGTTTGCAATAACCGAGGGTAGCTCTATTAAATACGTATCTATAAGAAACCTACCCGCTGTCAGGTGACTATAGCCAAAGGAAAGTCAGACAGCTGCGTGCCAGATATGCGGCATACAACTGCACACATTCTGTGGCCAAACCAATGCGGAGGCACCCTCACCATTTCCTACAACACGGGTTGCATGAGGGGCTCCAATCCATGCGCTCTTTTCTCTGTTGGCATCACCTCTATCTACTTTTCCTCCATTAACTTTGAGCGAGTGAGGGGAGAAGAGAGGGCAGGCAGGAGCACGTGCTTCCCGGGGCACAGGGGTGCCACTCGCCTCCCTGCAGCCAGGGCATTGCTCAGCCCTCCTCTCTCCGATGAGGTCTTTTCCAGGGCTGACGAGGTGCCTTCTACTGCTCTCCTGATGGAAATGACGCCACCCCCTTTGCAAGTCTCCCCTGACCGATGCCCGCCGAAACGTTCTGCCTCGGCCCTGCGCAGCCACGAGGCGCTTCCCCACCTCTCCCTGGTGGGGAAATGAGGTGAAGAAGACCAGCCACAAGGCCTCTTCATTCAGCACAGCTCGACTCCAGCCAGCCACGTCTTGGTGGCCAGCCTTATTCCCAAGGGATTTCCCCGCAGTCATGCTATGCTGAAGTTTCCTGAGGTCCAAATGCACAAGTGCAGCGCAGACATGCCAGCAGCCAGAGAATCACTTGAGGAGCATATCAAGTGATTTAAATGAAGCTCGCTGCTTCAGCTCAGTTCTCGGGCTTATTCTTTTCATTTCCTCAACTTTGAAGCAGTTCCTGACTTTATCGCACCTTCCACATGCCTGACCCCGTTACGGTCGCCCTGATTCCCGCCTCCCCTAGCTCCCTGGCAGGCTCAGGGGTGACGGAGCACACCCCAGTGTCGGAGTCCAGCCACTCCCCCACCATCCCAACATGGCTTGCATCCCAGGACTCACAAAGCTCTTTCCTGTTGGGACACTGCTAAGGAGACAGCAACAGTAATAAATGGCTTCAAGAAACTCTCCCAGCCTTTCCTCTTTATTATAAACCAGTGAGATGCCAGTACCAATGAGTAAAGTATTAAAATACACGTGAGATTCTGCTTGGAAACACGGGGGTTTTTCTCTTGTTATTCATGAATAAGGATTGTATTTCCCAGGTAAATTCATTTGAAGCAAATCATTATGATCCCTTATACGTACGTTTCTGAAGTTAGTTTAAATGTGAATTTTCCAACAACATTTCTTGTTTGTTTTTCAAAAGGCCAATCAAGCTTGCAGTGCCAACAAAAACCCCCTTCCCTTTACTCAAGGGAAGTAAACACTGTGGAGAAAAGGCGGACTGGTGGATCAGTAACAGCTTCAATTCCCTCACCCCTACAGCTCTGCACTTCCTTCTGGTTATTCTGAAAAGCAGCCAGGAGATGCCCTGTGTGGAGCCAGGAGCCCTGCAACGCTGACGACAGGAACCAGCATTTTATTTCATTTGTTGGCCACCCCCTGCCCCTTTCCTTCCCAGTTTTTCTAATAACATGCTTGTGAGAAAGTTCAGGCTCGAGCAACTTTGCTCCGCTTAGGCCCAGATTGCTCCTTCGCCTTATCTGCACATACCAAGTACCCTGAAAAAAACAACATTTATTCTGAATTATTTATAGTATATGGAAATGATAATAACACAGAATTCTGCTATGACTTAATTAATTATGAATAAGTAATAAGGTAATGCTAGCAATACATTTAACTGAAAAACCTATTTATAATGAAATGATTTCTTATAAATAATTAGAGCAAAACTGTGTGTCGTAACTCATCATTTACATTTAGGGCCTGATTCTTCCTGCGCTTCTGGTGTAACTTCACCCACAGGGATGCTCCCGCGACTTCATCGGCTCGATGAAGTCAATGACAGAGCTGTTGGCAGGATGGGATCCAGTTTAGGATTAGGAGGAGAACGGATTGCAAAAGAAAAAGGTCGCATTTTCTGTTCTGTTTTTCAAACCAACTAAGGGTCAGCAATTCAGTCCCTAAAAGATGAGCCTTGCTTTTCGCCTGGAGAGTAAGTTCACCTTATTTTGCCTTCCTTAAGCCCATTTTAAAAGCAAATGAAACCCAGACGAGACTAACTCTATTTCACATGTATTGCTTACCATTTGTTCTGCACCCAGTTAGCCTAAACCACTCTTGCCTGACTCGGTACAGCGGCCCCTGGCAATGTGGACCCTAACTTATTCACTAGTGGGTACCATGGCAAAACCCAAAGCTTGGTTGCTGAGACATGATGGGAGGAGGGGTATCTGAAGAAGCGTGCTCATCTGAGCAAGAGGGATTAAATTCAGACTGCCATCACCAGCCTGTCCCTGGTGCCAGCCTGGGCCTTAGCTCAAAGAAGCGATGAGCAATTTAGACCAGCTTCCAGCTCCCACAGTCAACAGGCAGAAGCAGGGATGGATGGCACCCAATTTAGCCTTTTTTTTAAAGTAGATGGTCTCACTGCAGTCCTTCATCTCTGCTTTGAAATCAGGCTGGTTTTTAACTCTGATCAGGTGCAAACTGCTTCACGGAAGCAATACTGGGTTTTGGCTGTAAGCAGTAAACAGAAAGGATGCTTCATTACCGTCACCTTCTTGAAAAGGGATAAAATTAAAGAGGAACAGATATCACAGTCCTGCTTTCACTGACCTAAGTCAGGGTTTTGCTTAGGAGATAAACTCGAGGCAAGCTGGAAAACACATTTCACTCGGAGGCCCAGCCTGGCTCCACCAGCGACAACCTCAAATGCAGCCGGTACCCTGCCTCGTCTTTTGCCTTTCTCAGCTGACAGAAGCCTGTGCTGGCGCGGCACCAGTACCTCTTCCTACGGATTAAGCACGTCTTTGGCTTTCGGAGGGGCTTGTATGAAGTTCTCACGCAGACGCTGAAAACCTGTAATAAAATTAGGCTCGGTAAAGGGAGAGAAAGCCCTCTGCCAACAAATGTAGCCGCGTGCATAGCCTGTGACAGACCAAAGGTAGCCCATGAGCGGAGCTCCCTTGGTCACCATCAGGATGAAACAGGCAGTGCCGCAGCACTTTTTTGGAGCTGCTCAGGAAGAGCTTAAACGAGCCCTGAGGTCGCACCCGGTGCGAAGGGCAAATACGGCCGAAACCCAACCCTCTCAGACAGCCCCTGCCCTTGCAGGCACCTCTGAAGGTGCTCCCCCAAGGAAAGCGCTGCTGGCAGCAGGGGGGCCGGGGAATGACGAGGAGGGGCCGGCAGGGCAGGTAACCCCCTCCCTCTGCAGCCAGGGAGCAGCTAAAGAGGGAGCCCGGAAGCTTGCCTACACAAACCAGATTTATTGGTGTCGCTCCAGTGTTTCGTGGACTGTTATCCATCAAAAGCAGTGCTGAAATTGGCATTCTTTGCAGAAAAGGAAGGGATCCACCCCAAAACACTCAATGTCAGGAAACTTTCTTGACACAGGATGAAGAAACACATGCTGCTACTGCAGTTCAAAATGTTCCTGCTTGGAAGATAACTGGGAGGCAGCATGGCCGGGCCGGGCTGCCGGTCCGCACCTTCCACCAGTGCCAGGACCACACAAAACCTGCAGAGCCCTTGCCGCGAGTCCTCCCCGAGGGGTGGCCGGAGGCCAGATGACTAACCACCCAGCACGCACCGCTGTTCCCAGAAAGTCTCGCTACCTGGAAAGCCTCGCTGTTAAGAGGCGGATTTCAGGAAATAACCGAATTGTGGAGAAGAGAAGAGAAGCAGAAGTCAGACCTCCACGTTTGCAAGTTAATTTTAACGCGGTCAAACAAAGAGGTCCAGGCAAAGAGCCACAGTAATGCAAAGAGGCAGAACCAGTAAGGTGAAATAACTGTCTGGATTATAAAAATATTAAGAGGGGGTATAAAGTAGCCGGTTCAGTTATGGGTACAGGTTATTTGTCTCTCCAAAGGAAAGCAGAGGGCTTACACAAATAGAAGGGCTCTCACAATATGAAAGTAATCATCAAAATCGCCGTTAAAAAGCACAGCTAAAAATTGTTGCTTCACGCTGTTTACCATCGTTTGTTTCTTCTGGGGAAGCCAGAAGGTGCAGCTTAGATGCCTAAGCAGAAATTTTGAACTACTTAGAGTCCTCGGAATGACATGTTAAAGCCCCAGCAGGGCCCATCCAGCCCCCTTCTTCCCAGGTGCAGGGAAGCGGATGATACCCAGCACCGCTACTGCATGAAGTGTTTTGTTGCCCAGAGTTAATAAAGGTAGCATGGTACTTTCTGCAAGAAAAAAGAACTCCTTCCTTCTGTAATTTCTGAAGGGAGGTTGCCCTCACTGTATTGCGATGGGGAAAATGGATTGAGCCCTATTCAATCACCACCACAAAATCACAGGGATGTTAGTGGGTTTTTTTTTTTTAATTATCACGGTCCAAATAGGTCTGAAAGTGTGATGGAAGAAGTGGTGCTTTATGCTGGTTTGGCTTCATTGCAATGCATGAAGTAGGATCTGCAAAGGCATGAGTCAGTGTGCAGGGGCTGATTTATTTCCTGATTTTTGTGAAGTGAAAGAAAGGTGATGTTCCACATCACCTTCCCCTGCTCCCATTGAAGTCTTTCATACAGTACCCTCATTTTTGAGCTTTCTAACTATCAGCTGAGGGATGATGCATCTTAAAAGAGAAAATTCTTTGCTCCCAGTGCTTAGCAGCAGCTGAATTAAGTAAGACCAAAAAAAAAAAAAAAGAAAAAAAAAAAGAGTTGTAAATAGCCTGGACAAAATTAAATGCCTCATTCCGTTATGCAGTTGTTGCCTAATATCTGTAAGTCCTCTTACTACTGGACACTTGGAGAATGTGACACTCCTATAAAAACAGGTTGGAGAAAACATGGATTTCTGGTGGAAAAAAAATTAAGGGAATCTTTTTGAAAAAAAAATCAGGCCTCCTTCAGCTCATAAAGATGCAAAAAGAAGAAAAAAACCCCAAAACCATGGGAGAGAGAAGGGGCAAGTCCAGCTTGCTTTCTTGTGCCCCTGGCCGAGTGGGTGGCAGGGTGAGGCCCCCATCCTCAGCCAGGGTGCTCCCGCAGCCCACCGCCTGCCCACTTCCCAGCCGCCAGCCAGCCGCTCCGGCCCGGTAGTGCGGGAACAGGAGGAGTTGTTTCCCGCTGCCAGGAAGCGACCTGGTGAACCAATAACCCCTTTCATCTCTGTTTACTCATCTTCTGTTTTTAAATGGTTGCCAAAAAAAAAAAAAAAAAAAAAAGGCATGAGGCATCTCTGGGGTGTGGGGGGTGTGGGGGAGGAATAAGTGTTTTGTAGTGGAAAAGAGTAAAAGAAAATGCATACTTGTCATTTTTGCAGGGAACGACGAATGCCCTCCTTCCCAGAGGCAGCGGCTGAGGTCTCCCTGAAAATCAGAGGCTCCCCAGGGTTTCCGAGGGAAGCCACAGCTCTCCACCGAGGAGGGCACGCTGCTGCCCTGCCGCCTCACGGCAAGCTCCCAGGCAGGGTGCTCCAGGGTTGGGATGGGGGCACCCTGGGGCTGGGGACCACTGGGGCAAGCGGTGGGAGGTCGGGAGGGCAGAGAAGGGGACCCTGAGGTGGGGGCACGGCCAGGCACTGTGCAGGGCAGCGTGGGTTCTCACCCCTGCCCCTGCACTGCGTGGAGGTGGGAGCTAATGAGCAGGGGTGCTTCTTGTGGCGTTTGCAGGGTCAAAGGTGATGGGAGGAAGAAACACCTACTGCAGCGGGAAGCTTTCACGAACTTTTCCTGGCTTCTCCATGAGTTTATTTTATAGGGGGTTTCCACTTGATGCAACATTTTGGGTTTTAGCGTATGGTCTGCTATATCAACCTCTACAAAACTGGCTCTTGAGTGGCAGAAAGAAAAGCAAAGTTAGGTGACTTGTGTATAAGAATAACTGCAGAGTTATCACCCCATCTTCAGTGCACCCATGCCAACCAAGCAAGGCAGCCATATGGACGCTAACATGCACTGAGGAGATTTCTATGGGAGACGTCAGTGTTTCTTCTTTCCCAGCGGGAGGCTTCAGGAGGGTTCAGCATTTCAGGGAGCTCAGTGATTCAAATTTGAACCCTGCACTTAGTGCTCAAAGCCCGTGGCTTGCTCCAGAGGCTGCCCGAAGGCAGTGAAAGAGTTACCTCCAGAGCGGCACCCCTGGGTGACGAAGTGGGTAAGCAGGCACTCCATTCATCTGCTGCACGGCACTGCCTGACCTTGGGCCCGTGCAAGGGAACGAGGGTGACTCAGGAGTCCTGCTGGCCCACATGGGATCCCGGGGAGGGTGGCTGGGCCGTCCCATGGCCCGGCTTAGCAAGCAGCGAGGGCCGCCTGCACCCGCTGCAGAAAGTGAATCCATACTTTGCCCAGGCCAACCTTCTGTTTTAACAGGGGAAAAAAGTTTTCTTGGTTTTTTTGGTTTTTTACTTGCCTTATTATCTCTGGGAGCACAAACCTGAAGGTGTAGTTTATCCTGGGCTGGACTGTGGCATCTAAACAAACAAGAGTCCACTTTGGGAAAGTTTTTTTTTTTATTAATTATTCTTCAAAAGCGGCAGCTGGAGCTACCTAAATGCAAATGCTTGGGGAGGAGAAACATGAAATGCTGAGGGCTGAACCTGATTATTGGACGCCTCCCGCCCGTAGCCCTGTTGTGGCGAAGCATGCGCTGAAGCGGTAGGAGTCAGGGCTACAAACGTCTCTATTTACGACGAGCTCAGCTACTCCTGGTGCCATTAATTTCCGCACAGTCCGATGTTTTCTCCTCCCACCGGAGGAGAGGCTGTGTTTGCGTGGGGACTGCAGCCACGCCATAACACCCTGCGGCCCCGGACAGCACACGGGATGTCCCACGCCGCTTTGGGGGTGAATTAGACATGGTGAGCCTGTGCAGCTGGCACCGGGAGGGCGAGCGGGTGGCTGGGTGCCCCCGGAGCGGCGTCCCATGCTGTCCCATCCCACCGAGAGCGGCCGCCCTGCCAGCAGGACGGGCAAGCGGGGCTTGGCCCGGGCGCAGAAGGAAAGGATCCAGGGGCTCTGTTGACATAACAAGCCACTAGAGAGCACTCTCAAATGTATTTATACCCTTTGCCTAAGTGCTAGTTCATAAAAACACGCGGTTGCCATGGCCTGGTTTACAGCACATCTAAAAAGAGAGCTCCCAAACATACCAGGTTTCCTGAGGCCACCACAAAGGCGGTCAAAGCCTCCCTTGTGCGGCGCCTTTCCCGCCCCCCGGGACCCGGGCGCAGGGCAGCACCCGCCGGCTGCGCGTACCCCCTCTTGCCCCGCACTGCTGCCTGTTTACAAACAAGTGTCAGAAACAGTACTAAAAAAAAAAAATAAAAAAATAAAAATTGCACTTGGGCAACTATAGCTTTTTTGGGTTTTCTTTTTTTATATACAAAAAAGCACAAGAACTATTTAAAGCTCCTAGTTTCCTTATATTTAGTGCCGGAAGTAAAAAGAAAATGTGTAAAAATGGCAACGGATTAGTTCAGCAGCTATCAACAGAAGCACTGTGCAGGTGATCTGCCAGGAAAAAATATCTTTGAAAAAAATGTGATGGAAGTGGGTTTGGGGGAAAAAAAAAAAAAGCACACATTCTTCATCAAAACACTTTTAATACTACACAAATTACAGTATCACCTTTTAAAAAGTTTAAAAAGGAATATTAACAGTAGCACTGTTGCGGCTAAAGCACTTCAAAATAATAAAAAAGCTTGTAGCCCAGGAAGTAGTAAACTGGTATAAAGGGAGAATCCACTGGAGCGTTATTGTAACTCAGTAAAGCAACAAAACTGAAAAAAGCAACATTGAATGTGAGAAAAATGAGCTATGTATGAACACCCTCAGATCTTAACTTTTTTCTTTTTTTTTGGTTTCCTTTTGCAGTTCTGAAGTTTCACGGTGCGGATTAGACTTGGCCGAGGTATGGGGGCTGACCGTCAGCTGAGCGAGCACAGCCACCGTGAGCCATTCCTTTTCCAGCTACGTTGTTCCCGGGCCACCGCCTGGCATCACCAGCCGGGGAGTTTCCATCCTCTCCAGGCGTCACAGAGCTGGGGGAGCGGGGCAGCCGGCGGGGAGGAGGAGGAAGGTGCGCTTCCTCACGGGCCTCTCCGCCCAGTCACACCAACGTCCCTCGGCCCCAAAACAAGGGTACGCTTTGTCAGGAGCAGGTCTCGCCCTCGGCAGGCTCAGAGCTGGGCCACCTAATAACACAAAAGGGGGGGCCTTTTTAGGGAGGCTTTGGGGTTTCGGTTTTGCTTCTTTTTTTCTAAGAGTAGGGATACCACCTTAATCAAAAACATGAGCTTCCTCCCACGTGAGGTATTATGCCAAGCAACTTTGAAGAACTTGTTACCATCTATCAGCTCAAAATCCATTTTTTTTTAATAAAGTGCCTAAATACACATTTACACAGATCATAGTGGTTCCAAAGAATCCTTTACAGTTGTTTTTTTTTATATATAGGTATATATATAGGTATATATATATTTATATAATGTGCGTTTTCTTCAAATTGGCTAAATGTGTTTACATAAGACACCAATCTTGACTATAGGTATAAGTTTTAAAGCGTAATATTGACTCAATGAATTTGTTTATCATGCAAGTCTTATCTAATATTACATTGACCTGTAATATGGAACACAATGTAGTGGGTGTGCTCATTAAACACTTCATAAAAAATTACTGTGCATGTGCAGTTCTGATCTTCAAATACTAATAATGACCATTTCTTTTAAAAAAAAAAAAACAAAAAAAAAACAAAAGAAAAAAAGAAGTCTTCCAAAGAAGACCTACTCTGCATTAAATTGCAGTCTGAACATTATCACAATAAGAACAGTTTACTAAAAAGCACCCAAAATTCTTCAAATTATAGTCGGCTGAACAGATTTTTCCGCCTCCTCCTCCTTCTCTTCCGATACTGAAAGTGTTTATTAGCCTGTCCCCGGGAAGGGACGACCTCGCCACCCTTTTGCTCAGAAACAACCGCTTATAACCAAGTTATAAACACCTCAACAGCAGGGCTCGTACAGCTGCAGCGCTGCCAACAAACTATAAACAGCACAAAAACATCACTATAAGACTCGAACTATTTCTAGTAACCAATGATTTATTGATTTTAGAAGTCTGCTTGGTGATGCAGAAGCGTGATCAAAAGTGGCTTTACAAAAGAGTTCTCCAAAGTAGCTTAAAAGGCAGGGCCAGGGCCATTATGTGTAGCCCTAATTGCTTTCATTTCAACCAGTTTATATTTTCATTTTCAAAGAATAGCAGTAGGTTTGTTTCAAGCACACGTAATAAGGAAATTACAGGCTTCCTCCACCCACATTTGGGCTGTCATTGATATGCCCGCGGGCAATCTGGCAGAGCCTCAGTCACCGCTGTCACTGTACCACACCGTACCTGCCACTACTTGGAAATACCGGGTCAGGGATAGTAACAATAGCAACAGCACTAGACGTGACTGATAAGCAAACTCAAAGTCCACCTGCGCTATCTGAAAATTAAAGTAAAATTTATTAAAAAGAAG